>VUQS01045985.1:0-18926 GCA_015108495.1 Heterochromis multidens
TTTTTTTTTTTTTTTTTTTTTTTTTTTTTTTTTTTTACATTAACTGCCTTTGATGTTGGCTGTGTTAACCTCCTTTCTTCATCAAACCACTGAGCACGTTATCATAAGCATGTTACAGTACAGCATCTTTACCATCTTAGTAACGGGGTGTAAAATAACTGTAGCTGAGTAGTTAAGGTTTTATACATATGTAGGATGAAAATTGCTACAAGCAGTAAGGGAGTGGGGAGCTGAGGCAGAACAAATCATTTCAAGCTGTTTTTCAACAAGTTTAACACAAAGACTCCCTCATACAGCTTTCCACAGCTTGTGTTAGGTTATCTTGTCCACATTTATATGTCTTCCCACCCAGTGTCATCTCTTTAACATGCTGTTAAAACAGTCCTGTCCTGGGGACCACACAGCTTGTGCATCACAGCCAATGTGGAGGCTGCATGCAAATAAGTAGGCACTGTTAGAGCCTTACTGGGTCTGACCATATAGTCCACAAAGCACTTTAAACCTCCCCAAATGCCTCATGCATTCTTGAATGAGGCATTGAAACCTAAAGGATTTCAATGCATTGAAACCTAAAGGATTACAATGGGAATGCTTCAGAATATAGCACTCTTGATTGTATTCAGCCATCAGATGTAACTTTATCAATTTAACAATGGCAAACTTGCTTTCTTTGCACCAGCTGTACTTTTTATTGGACCAGCAACGAGCAGTGCAATTATCACAAAAGTAATGATGTGAATATAAGCAAGGAGATAAATAAAATAAAAACTGGCCTTACCATTTAATCAGTGCAATTAGGAAAACTCAAAACCATATGGCTAATAGTGGAAATCTATCAATCATCAATCATAAAGCAAGAGAGTTCAATTAAGATAATAAATAAATAAATAAACGTTAAACAGTAAAACTTTTTAATCATATGAACAGACAACTTTTATCTCAGAGCAAGAACAAATAGTGGTTATAATTTAGTTTTAAAAATGAGCTAAACCTACTGAAGTCAGTGTGCTGTTGATCTTAATCATGCTGCTCACATGAAGGGAGAGACAGTTTTAATGGAATACAAAAACTAAGCGATGTTTGTAGATAATTAGATTTTTAAAAAATGACAGATATAAAGCAGGAAATTCTTAAGTTTTTAGTTGCTTCAATCCTCTCTGTATTGCATATTCCATCCCATGTTATTGTTTGTTGTTTTTTTTCTGTGTTCAATAAATCCTCGGCATTTTATAGTTTGCCTTGTTGTTTGTCAGTTTGCCTCTTAATATACCCCTGCTCACCTCTCCTTTCTTATCTCCTTTTTGTTTGTGCTTAGTTCTTTGAGTTTAGGTTTTATTTTCTGTGTTAGTTTATCCTTCTGTTTGGACTTTTGTTGGATTTGTTCTGTGACAACACAACAGCATCCTGTCCTAAATTCATTAAAGTCACTTTGTCTTTGCAACTTGCCAGTCTGTGCTCTTTGTGTAAACTTTATGAACCTCCATATGACAAAAATGTTTTGAGAGAACTGCAATCCTACATTCATGTTTTTTTCAATATATGAGACACCAAAAGGTCAAAAGTGACTGGAAGCACAAGACATAACTTCTATTCTTTATTTACATACATATATATCATTTAGGTTTGCTGGTTAGGACACAACAAGAAGGTCCTGCATGTTCTCTCTGTGCTTGCGAGTGTCCAAAGACATATTAGGAAAACTGGTGATTTCCCAGTGATTGCACTGAATATTTTTGGATTCAGTGAAAAAAAATAAAATAAATAAAAATCAGTCCCCAAACCCTCAACTGTGAGCAACCACTTCTGATCACAAGGTGATTGCACAGGTTACCTGGTGAGAGGCAACCTGTCTCCAAAACAACTGGAGACTGACAGACTGGCGAAGGTTTACAAATAATTGCGGAATAATTTAGATGCAGACAAATTGCAAACACATTGCAATCAATATGAATCCGTCTGCGCCGATGAGCACAACTTATTTCCAATGTGTCTCTTTGCAATAGAGGACTCATCTTAACTAGTTGCCAACTGGTTGTATTCTGGTTACATTCCTACATAAAGGTAAGATTGTCAAGTGTTATTTTGCAGTTAAATTGCTGTCCAACAACTACATCACTATTTGTGGAGGAATTTCTGAATTTCTGTTTTAAATCTGAGGTTCTGATTGGACTATGAATCTAAGTAGCTTAAATGAATTTCTGTGCATGCAGATGGCAACAGACAACAATCTGCATTTTTTTGCAACTTTTGCCAGTTTTATCAGAGTTAATTGCTATATTATCACAAAAAGATTGCACAGACATGGACCCCAGGCTTTTGATATGGTGACCATTTCAAAGGCCTGGGGACCATGTCAACAGAATTGCAAGTTCATTGCACACTGTCACAATAATTTTGGTTGTTCTGCTGTCTCCAACCACTGTTTTGCCTAGTGTGACTGTACATGTAAACTGTAAATGTAAGGAAATGTATGGATCGGTGCCCTATAAGCAAACTAAATGCAGGACTCTGGATTTAAATGCTACCTCAAGGTCCTCCACATTGTATGTCCCACAACCAAATTCCTCCATTGTTCATGAAGCACAAAAAGTGCTGCAGGTGACAAGACAGGTCAGTAAGTCAACAAACGAAGGGCCAAGCTCTTCTGATAACATCTTTTAATCCACCTTCTGTGTGCAACTTTATTGTACGTTAAGTGGACGTCTTCACTACATTCTGCATTGTCCCTGTGAGAAACATGGATGGTCCAGTGCCTTTAGGAAGACTATGAGCCAGTGACACTAACTTTTCTTGAGAGGCCAGTCCTGCAGTATTCAGACTCCTGCTGAGGGTTTTCAAGGACTCTTTAATTTGCAGATTATGCCTATACAAGCGTGGACGATGCCCTCATATTGCTCCTTGGGGCGTTGTCTCAGAGAAATTAATCTGGACACACAGTAAAAGCTAAGTTCTTCTTTATCTCCTGTGGTTTTAAGAGCACATGACCCGTTCTAGCCCAGAATAACTGCTTATTTCTATGTGGCATGGCAAAGCATAAAGAATCAAAGATAAATAAAAAAGATGTGATATTGTGATATGAAGGCTGTCCTATCATTTTGATTATCAGAATAATTCCTGCCAGCATCAGTCTGTGAGTTAGATGTTTGATCAAAGATCAAAAGACAAAAATCACATTTGAGGTTATAATTTATTTTTATTAATTTTACAGGGGCAGCCAAAATGTTCAGCAGGAGATGTTGATCTTTTGTTTGATAACGTGTGTGATTTTATGATGTGAATGTTCAAACATGTTGGTTGTAGAGAGGATCTGTTTCTCCTTCTTCTTCTTCTCATTACTATAATTGTTAGTATTATTATTATTATTGTTAATAAATTGATACCAAAACAGACTGAGAGTATGCTTGAGCTATAATAAACACGAGTGTGTTTCATTCCTTATTCATGGTAAACATCGATAACAGTGCTGTGATGTGTTTTTGGCCTTTTTACCCAGCGCTACTCTGCATTTGCCATCTTTCAGCAGCAAGGAACGATTTTGGGAGCGTAAAGGAGGTTGCCACCTTGCGTCATCTGCAGGCGAGGTAATGTAAACCACTCTTACTGTCTTCTGCCCTTTATATGAATAATTTTGTAGTACTGTCGCTGAACACATTGCAGAGAGGGACCAAAATCCCTGCAGGCACAATAATTTCTCATTTTTACATTTAATTTGCTGGATGAATGAGATGTCCTGCCAAGAGAATATAGAAAAGCAGTAGTGATAAAGTAGCCTGGGAGGAGTCATGCTTCACATACTGTATATGTGTATGACTTTTAGTGTACTACATGGGACGTGACACACACATGGTGGTGGTCATCATCTCATGACCACCACCACCATCTCAGCTTATCTAAAGTAGAGGTGGTGATGATTATTTTTTATTATTACTAGTATTTATTTTAATAACTCTGTATTGCTTTACAGGAATGCTCAAAAGTCTCATCTGTAACATAATAATGCCATAATTCTCACTATCTACTTTCATGCATGCCAAAAAGAATGTGTAATGACACACTCTACAGTAATACATACAAAACTGGGACAGGCAATTTCATACATGTTTTAATCTTTAATGTGTTTTGAGGTTCAATACAGCAAGGCCTCATAAATGTGTTTTATATTGCATTTACTTTCAGGAAATATGCTTATTTGTTCTCTTGGCAAGAGTTAGACATTATGGAGGTATTAATTTTTCATCTAAGCTTAAATATGAGGCTAGAGCTCACTGCACCCAGCCTGAACATGACAGCCCTGAAGTTTTTTGTTGATTGATTTGTGCCATTAATTAAACAAACTTGGTGTGTCAATCAGCCAGCTTCAGTGAATTTATGTTGTATTTGGACAGAATCAGTCCGGCTGTTTCCCTCCTGTCTTGGTAGGACTGTGCCTTTAAGAGTATGCTGAACCACTGTGATATAATGATAAAACTATATATTATACTCAATATCATTACTTGAAATTTTTTTTCAAGGTTAACTTTGACCTTGAGTGCTAACAATGAAAGTCAAGGTCAAATGCTTAGCCAGCCTATGTACTCATGTCCTCCAAGGCCTAGTATATTGTTGTAACGTTTGAAGACAATCCATAGTAAATTGTGGGTAATATAAAGCTTTTACTGATTTTCCACATTTGGTGTGACCTTGACATTGACCTTGACCTGATTTTCACCAAATTAAATCAGCTCAAGCTGTTATTGGTATCTACCATGACACAAAATTTGAAAATTATATCTTGAAAACTGTGGACGCTAGACTGCTAACAGACAGACAGACAAACGGAACCGATTAGATACTCCCTACCTTCAGGGGCAGAATAAAACATCAAAGTTTTAGTATAGCTCTTACCCTTCTGGGGGAGTTGCACTCTCTGAGTACTCGTTAGCTAAAAGTTACCGCATTCACGCATTGCTTATCACTACATGGTAAACAACTGTAATGTGTACTCAGCCATGTACCAGTTGAGGTTAAAAAGTCTCAAAGTAAACAAAGTGGACAGGTGCGATTTTGAAGTTTTAGAGGGAAACAGTTTTCAAATTCATCTGACACTGACATGAGGTTCTTGGGAGGAAATGGAGTGTAGTACGAAATGAGTATAGTGCCATTCTGTACTGGTTAATGGTTTGGTGTTGATTGGACTGAAGAGGAAGTCATGCCAAATGATGCATTACCCATTTTAAACTCAAAAAGCATACAAGATCTAAAAAAAAAAGGTAGAACTCTTTATTTTTATATTTTTCGGCTTCCAAGAAATATGTTCACAAAAAACCGGTGCAAGCAAAGGAGAAAGAAACTCCGATGACTGAATATGATGGGATATTTTTGTTCCATAAACTGTACAAATCACAAAAAGTTAGCTATGACAAATTTGTATTATAGAAATAATGACATCTTATTCTGTTACTGTATGGGTAGCTGTGAAATAAATACTGCAATTGCTCCTCAGACTTTGTGATTACTGAACTGTGGTTAGAGTTTCAGTGCAGGAATTGGTGACAGACTTGACAGAGGTGCAGACTGGTTTTGTACAAAAATACCTCACAGTGTTCTCACAGAAAAAAAAAAAAAATCATCTTGTTTCATATTTCTGTATCAAAGCCTGTAGTTTTTCCAGTTAATGAGCTTGTGACTGAACTACTTATAAAAACAAACAAGTTGAAAATGAAAAATTTTGACATGTAATCATACACTTAATATAATAGGATTATATAGCATATAGTATGCAAAAGTTTAGAGACCCTTGCTTAAAGTATACATTTTTATGATTTTTAAGTGAAAAGAGGTAATATAACCCCTGAAGCAAACATACATTTACTTTTGCTTTATCATTTTTTTAAACTTTATTGTACTATTATTTTTGATTTCATGAGCTTGGGATGAAAAAACAAAAGTAAATGCCAAGTGTAAAGGTTTGGATATGATAACAAATAATATCTTGTAATCTTTCTATTTAAGTCTTCATTGAGATACTTTTACCCCATAATTCAAAAGCTTGTGGAATATTGATCACTATCGGCAAATACTTTTAATAAATAGTTAAAAATCCAGTGTCATTCACCAAATCAGACAGTGAAACCAACTAGCAATATATTTTTCTCCAAAGATAGAGCTTACAGGTGAATGAATATTGATGGACAGAAACACTATTCCTTGTATAGTCAGGGGTTAAAGTGGGATTTGGTATGTGGGGAAACCCTAAGATCAGGTGTAGCAATGCAGTGTGAGGAAGAATTACTTAGAAATAAGTCATATAATAGCTTGTTTTGTGAGCTCCAGTAGATTTTTTATTTTTGTACAGGCTGTGATCAGCTGATCTGTTCTGCTACTCCTATATTCACTGCTCCTTCAGGATTAAGCCAGGTGAATTCAACAAGACATAAGCAGATGTTTCACAAACTATATGGCTGATTTTCAACTCCTTGACACTATAAAACTAGTATAAAAGATAGAATTCAGTGAGTGACTCTCCTGTGCATCAGTCCAACATCACAACAATACTTCAAACTAACCAGTTTAATATACACTACACTGCACTATTTTCATGCAACCTTTGAATAACACAAAATTAGTATACCTTAAATAGGTTTGCAAGACATTTCACAAAAACAGAATTCAGCAACACATGTGTAGATCTCTAAAATGACTGACTCTAAAATGAATTAGGACATATGTAAAATTTACATTTCCAGTTTGTGACAAACTGCACAGAAATGTTTGTCACACAATTTGCTTGGTATCAAAATGTGCAAATATATGCATATGTACATATTTGTCATATTTGTTGAGCTGTTTGAAAAGTGGCATTTGAAATTATCTTCCATTTTAAAAAAATAAAATTTACTCTGTTTATGCTCCTTCCTCTTCTGTATCACTAGCTAGATGCTAAGTACGGCAACCAAAACTTTATTTGCTTCTGCACCATGGATGCATTACAGGACTGAGAAGAAAAAGGGGATGTGTTGAAGGTGTAAGCAGGCCATAGGATGTCATTACTTTCTTATTACTGAACAAGTATATCCATGTTGTCAGTCTGCAGCACAAGAAAAATGAACACATTTGCCAGTATTATGTACAGTATATATCTGCTTATCAGATTTAACTGCTTTTTAACTGAAGGTGCTGAAACTCCATTCTGGACCATTCCAGCCCACTTTAAGCCCTGTGTATAGTTATATGATAAAGAAAGCTTTCATAGGACTCAATCTAGTCCTGTGAAAAACTAAGTACACCCCATGTTTGTAGAATAGTTTGTAGAACCACTTTTAGCAGCAACAACTTGAAGTAATCATTTTCTGTATGACTTTATTAGTCTCTCACCAACTGTGGAGGAATTTTGGCCCACTCTTCTTTACAACGTTGCTTCGGTTCATTGAGGTTTGCCATTATTTGTTTATGCACAGACCTCTTAAGGTCTCACCACAACCCTTCAATTGGGTTGAGGTCTGGACTTTGACTGGGCCATTGCAGCATCTTGTTTCTTTTCTTTTTGAGCCATTCTGTTGTATAATTTGTTGCTGTGCTTGGGATCATTGTCCTTTTGCATGACCCAATTTTAGCTTTAGCTGTCGGAGAGATGGCCTCACATTTGACTCTAGAATACATTGGTATACAGAGGAGTTCATGATCAACTTAATGACTGCAAGGTGCCCAAGAACTGTGGCTACAAAACAAGCCTAAATCACCAGTCCTCCACCACTGTGCTTGACAGCTGGTATGAGGTGTTTGTCCTGATATTTATGTAGAATTCTGGTAGTTTGTTTACGTGCAACTTTCCAAACCTAAGCCGTGTTGCCATGTTTGTTTTAGAGAAAAGAGGCGTTCTCCGGCATCCCTTCCCAAAAAGCCAGTTGTTCAGTCTTTTTCTAACTGTACTGTCATGAACTTTAACATTTCACATGCTAACCTGTAGAGTCTGAGATGTAGCACTTGCAGTTTCTCTGAGCATTGTACAGTCTGACCTTGAGGTGATTTTGCTGGGACATCCACTCCTGGGTAGATTGTGACAGTGTGTTAACACACATCTAAATGCTCCTGAACGCAAACTGCCAAAACCTTTGCTTTTATGGAGCTGCTCACAATTGCTGATGATCAGTTAACCTACTGACTGTAGATGTCTTTAATGTCACACTTTCCTTTTGCTCCAATTTTTTGATGAAATATTTTTTGTACAATCTAAGAAATTGCAAGCAGTAAGTGCCTTGGTATGTTCTATAGCTCTACCCCATGTTACCCCATGTGCACCAGTTATGTTCATTTTCAGGTGTGGGCAAAATTAAGGTCTGAAGTCAAAATTATTTCTCAGCCTGCAATTCTTAATGATGTTCTTGACCTGCCTACCTGTCTAAAAAACTACTAATTTAATGATGTAGGTTTTTTGGAAGGTGCCAAAATTACAGCTGGGTTTTAAGTTTTTTAGCTTCACATAAACATTTAAAGAAATATCAGTATTTATCTAGGTTTGATACTAATGTTGCTTATGTGTGTCACTTTAGTATGAGTAAACCACAAGAAAAATACAAGAGAACAGTAAGCAGATTTTAAACTTCGATCCGCTTTTACACCAATCTTGTTTCACAGCTGGAGTACAGGGTGGTTTAGACAATAAGTATTTGATGTAGCTATCTTATTATGGACCTCACGATTGGCATGCAACAAAATGATCACAGTATACAAGCTACAACAGGATCAACAAAAAATCAGTGGTTTAAAAAAAAAAGGATTTAAAGCATATACCTACTGGAACAGCCTCAGGCTAAGCCACTTCCAACATCAAGCAAACAACAAAAATGGTGAAGGCCCACAGCAACCTGCCCAGGCTATAAATGATTTCAGTCTCAGAGGGGGAGAATCTTGATGAGAATGACGTTCCATTGCACTCTTGATACACACACACACACAAACACACAAACAGACTGCAAACTGTAGCAAAAGGGTTTGTGTATTTCTCCACACCTTAAGACCAAATAAAAAAACAGCCAGGAAAAAAGAAAAAAAAAACCCCTGCAGTCTAAATTCAAGTTTGTGTAAACATTCAAACTAATATTGAAATTACTCACAAACACACTGAGTCACGTTCACATAATATTGAAATACTCTCGGAAAAAGCCACCTAAAACTTCCATTTACCACCTGCTATCACTGTTCACACAAGAACAACAGCAAAGATAGCTGTAATAATCACAGGATTGTCACACTTTTCTTCCTTTTGTTCTTTTAAACAAGCTCTAAATCTGAAACTCCCCGAACAGTGTGCTTCATAAAGATCTTAAATTACTATTGATGGAACTGTGACTGTTTTTAAATGTTTTTAAATGGCTGCAATACAGCTATGAAGATATTACAGATGCTTTTTTTTTTTTTTTTAAATCTGCAATACAGAAACTATTGAAACTGTTGTTATTAACAAACCATTCATGTTATTCAGCCTGTCTTCATTACTGTGACCCATGATTCTATGTCAAATATGATCATGGTCACATGGTATTTAACAAAATAAAGTAACCATACTTTATCATTAAAACAGGATGGGTAATGTGTTGTGTGTCATTGTATGTGGGAAGATTATGCTAATTTTCCCAACTGACCAAAGCATTTTACTGACACATTCCATCCAGGGTCACCGCTGGGTTTCTTTGAATTACTGTACTTGTACTTATTCATGTTATTTCAAGCATTCTGGTTAATGTGGACAATCATTTACTTAACACTGCAGTGTTTTATTTTGTGCTGAAATGCAAAACCTTTGAGGAATCTGATGCTTCATTCATATCCATTGCATGTGTTTACAAACAAATACAATGATTAAGAACAAATTTAATAAATTGGACTTCAGTTGGATTTTCTAGGGTGATCATATATGATCTGAAGCAACAAGTTAATTATTGGAAAGTGAGCAGTAGCGTAAGTTTTAAATCTCTGCAATATGAGTTACTGTATGCAGCAAAAGACGTGAGTGCAGAAAATAGGCAGTTAATTAACTGTGTGTCACTTGGCGTTTATTTTGCAAAATTCATGTTTTATCTTTATTATTGCCTTATTGTTAGCTTTCATGATTTACCAAATCTCAGAAGGTCTCATCTGCTGTAGTTTATTTTCAGATCTAAAAGATTATTTGTGGAAAAATATCATTTAAAAGAGACGCTTGACTCACCACCGCCATTCTAGATGTATGTGTGTGTATGTGCTTTAAAAAAAAAAATCTACAGTCGTTCTAATCTCTGTAGCTACTTATTAAATGGGCCACAAACATAACTTTAATATCTCTGTGTTACTGTGTTTTTGTACTTTTAGTTGCTGCAGCTGTTGTGTGCTAATCAATTTATATTAGGATAATGAAAATTTGGACATTAAAGTCTTTTGAGGAATGGATTTCTGTTTTACATCATTATAGTCTTTCTACCTACTGAATTAGAAAAAGTTACATCCAAAAAATGGGCAAAATAGTTTTACATGCCTTGCTACTACTGCTGCTACTACTACTACCAATAATAATAATAATAATAATAACAAGATCAGCATTTTTGAATAGCAATCTTTAAACACTGGCCACATCCATCAATAAAATGATCCATCAGTAAAATGATGTGGCACTCATAATTTCCAATTCTCTTTCTGCCCTGTTCATATTATCTTTACTGCTAAAAGTTGAGTACTTTGTAGCTCAGGGACAATTTTATTCCCTACAACTAAAAAACAGTGTAGCCTCACAGCAAAAATTGGGTTTAGACCTCCTGGCTGGCTGGCTGGGGCCTCTGTCTCTGCCTGTATGGGTTCCCTCCGCATGCTACAGTTTCGTCACACTGTCCACACGCAAGACATGCAAGTTAGCTTTGCAACTTTAGGTGTGAATGGGAGTGTGAATGGTTGTCTGTCTCTACAGTATGTGTCAGTCCTTTGACTGACCGGTGACCTGCAGGGTGTGCCCTATTTCTTGCCCAGTGTCAGCAGGGATATACCTCATTCCATCCTTGATGATTACACTGGGCAATTATCAGGGATGTGTGGGTATAGCAGATGGATTGATGGATGGATGGAAAACCGTTTCCACATTAAATGCAGGCATGTTTGGATACATGTGAACAACAAGAATACATATAAAATACATATAGAAGAACACATTTCTAAAATGAGCTATGTATTTTTAAGCATATATCAGTGTGCATGTCACTATGAAGATTTACATTTATTAACACTGCCTTTGCTAAGCTGATGGGTTACAGAGCTAATAAGTTTTTCTAATTAAGAACTGAATGCACAGTATGGCATGTCAAATCATCATAACAGAACAAAGGATTTAGTAGTTATAAAGTAGTAAAGAAGTTATAAAAGTGGAGATAAAACACCAAATCTTAAAACTTTGTATTACAGTCCACATAATTTTATTACCCATATTATAAAGCCTATTTTGTAGTTTATGTGGTAATATATTTTAATGGAAATTCATCCTGTAAGTCCTTTATAGACTCTAACCTCTCCCATTGGTTGACACTTCATATGTTTGTGTAGACTGTCCAGCCTTTTGATGATAAAGTGTAATAAAATAATCTGTTATGACAGCTTTTTTAAACACATGAAAAAGCTCAGTTTTTACTGTTTATATGACTTGGTGTATTTATTGTATGCAGTTTCTTTGTTTTTGATTTGCTGATTGTAATCACAAGTAGATAAAAGTAGTGATTGCTGTTTCAGTGTTGGTGGGGGCAAACTCAGCCAAAATGAGTCTTTTGCCAGACAAAGATGAGCAAATACAATGAACATTTGTTTTTTACACTTCCACATTGTCTGCTGCTTTTGTAAGGTGTCTATATTAATGCACAGAATTGATTAAGTTGGTTGCAGAGCTCTATTTAAGATGCCATATGCTTGGAAGCAAGTGTAAGAGTAATTAGAACAAGTCTGCTGCTTAATAGAATTCAGTGAGAAAACAAGGAAAGAAAAAAAAAAGGGTTTTATCCATCAGCCAATTACAGTTCATCCTCAGCAGGATTCAGTCAAAATGCACGGTGTGACGAGCCAAACCCGATAATACTCAGCTAATTCATATATACAGAAGCAGCGATGGGAGAATGCCTGCAAACATTTGTGCATGCGAGCCAAAAATCAAATATACACAAATCTTCCAGGGATCTGTTATCTGTTTGGCTTCACAATAAAGCAATTTTTAAATAAGCAATATTATTTCCTTTACTGCCTGCTTTTGCTAAAAAAGGAAAAAAAAGAAAGGTCATCTGCAGTGGCAGATGCATTGTTAAATTATGTGTAAAGCTGAGTTCAGCATAATAAAAAATCACTCAGCCTAGAGCATAAAGAAGATCAGTAAAGTTCAGTGATTTCCACGAGGACTTCGTGACTCCACTCTTTTTATTCTCCCCAACAGTGATGAATGGTTGGATTTACTAACTCATACAATAAATACAAAAGGTGCATGTGAAGATATTAGACATTTAAGTTATACTGGAGATTGATGTGAGGTAGCACACTGATGGATTTAATGGGATCTCTGACAGCCTGAGAATGTCATTTGAATTTAACACTGCCCTGTGTATTTTCCAGATGGCTGCACACAGTGGGTTCATGACAGCACCCTGGGATCAAGCTACTCACTCAAACACTCATTGGCGGAGTCCCCAGTGGCCCTGGCCCAGGGTCTGTCCTGGTAAAAGGGGTGACATCTCTGGCAGTCAGCTCCCACTGTGTGATGCTGGCAGGCGCAGACCAGGTTACCATGCTCTCCCTCAATGCACTCGCTGGCATGGCCGTTACATTTACATCTGAGGGAAACATTGATAGATAGTTAAGTAAAGTCTGCAGGTACAAGCTTTATTTTCTCTCTCTCTCTCTCTTTATCTTTCTGCTTCTCTTTACTGACACAAATGTGGACACAGTTATGCACACAGTGAATGGATTTGAAGGCGGAAGAAAAGCGGGAAGGTAGTTCCACCGTAAGACGTTGTCACTTTCTATTATCCTTCACCAACGAAAACGTGGTCTGAGATGAGGCAGGGCTTTTATTCCCCTTCAGCAACTACACTTTTCAACTGTGTTAATATGCCACTGATAATACACTTACATTGACCCAGTGTATCAGAAACAGCAACAAGTGCGTATAGTATCTCTAATATTGGTAATTGCATCAGTATGTGCATGGGGATTAACTTTATGCTTTTTAAATTTTTTTGATAAATGTCATTTTGTGTCTTCAGTAAGTTTAATAACTTTCAAAATTAAAAGTCAATATTTGTGAGCTAAGCGTGATTGTTTAGTTCAGTTTTCATAAGACTGTTATCTGTTAATTTCCTTTCCCTCTGCCTGTGGATTATTTCCTCTGAAGCATGATGACAGCTATGCCTTGCTGTGTGTACTATTTCCTGGCAGTGTCATTGGTTTTGTCAAGTGGCTATGACAGGGGTACAGGCACTTGTCGCTGAGTGGTAAACTCTGTCAAATTTAGCCAGCTGTCCCAGAACCAGAAGTATGTTTGCCTGAGGCTCAGACCCATTTATTTCTGTTGTCTCTGAGACAATAACAGCCTACTAACTCTAAGGTGCCTCCAATCTACATATGAGACTGCGAGAATTGAGGTGTAAATATGTTAAGAGGGTGTTGATTTGAAATATACAGGCAACATGTAATGTGTAGTTAAAAAAAAAGAGTCCTTATCTAACATAAGACTGACAGGAAGACATTTTCCTCATATGTGGATTGTTTCTAACATAACTTTATTTATGGTGGAATACTTACAGTAATGTAACTTTTGTTTTCTTTCTTCACATTGTCATAGTTATACCCAGAAGCTTCCTTATATAACTTAAGCATGCCCTGCTGGCTACTGAGCAGCTCCACTGGAGCAACTGAGGTTAAGGGCCTTTCTTTGATGAGGCAGAGGAAAGTGCTGCTTGTTCACTTTCCTGTCCAGGGTCCAAGGTTTTAACTGGCAACCTTTTGGTCGTAAGCTTGTTTTTCTTACCTTGAAGCCACTGCAGCTCTTTTTGTAGCCGTCTACCATCGGTTACTGTTGATGTTTTGTAGAAAATCTGTAGGAATTTTTCTACAGCATCTGGCTTGCTGACTTGACCTGTAGCAAGCTGTGTAAAAACACGTGTACTTAGGCAGAAAGCACCAGTATATGGCTAATGTGGGCATGTGGGTCTCTTCTCCAGGTGTTGTGACATTGGTGGGTAATTTTTCATTCTGCTGCAGTGATCCTAAGTGTTTATGACAGATGTCAGATCAACTTTGTATTCTTTCTGAGGACTTCATCTCAGCTGCTTAATCGTCCACTTCTATCTGCACTGCCAACGTGCAGCCTGGTCTTTGGTACCATGTCCCCTTTCATTACTATGAGTAATAAACCCAAAGACGTGGAAGGAGAATGGAGAATTATCTTGGTTTACTTTCATTTGATGGCAATTTGACAGGTAGCAAGCAGCACAGAATGAAGGTTCAACAGCTTATCTTGCCTTGGCCACATAGAGTCATGGTAAAAAGAAAGTGAACCTCTTTCAGTTCTAAGGTTTTATGTATCAAGACATAGTAAAAATCACCTGGTTCTTAGTAGGTTTTAAATTTAGGTAAATACAACCTCAGATGAACAAGTACACATGACATTTTAGACTGTGTCATTATTTATTTAACAACAATTAAGCCAAATGCAGAAGCGATGAATGAAAAACTAAATATACCTTTAATGCTACCATAGCAATTAAGAGGGCAGGTAGCAGCCATTTGTTACTAATCAAAGGAAATTGATTAACTGATCATCAGCAAGTGTGAGCAACTCTGTAAAAGCAGACATTTTGGCAGTTTGCTGATGTCTTTGCAAGGAGGAAAGACATCAGCAATGATCTTAGAGAAGCAATTGTTGCTGCCCATCATTCTGGGACATGTTATAAGGCCATTCCCAAACAATTTGAAGTCCATCATTCTGCAGTAAGAAAGATTATTCACAAGTAGAAAACATTCAAGACAGTTGCCTTGAGTGGAAGTCCCAGCAAATTCACCCCAAGATCAGACTGTGCAATGCTCAGAGGAACTGCAAAAACCCAAGAGCTACACCTAAGACACTACAAGCCTCAGTTAGCATGTTAAATCTTAAAGTTCATGACAGTACAATTAGAAAAAGACTGAACATGTATGGCTTGTTTGGACAGGTTGCCAGGAGAAAGCCTCTTCTCTCCAATAAGGAACAATGCAGCATTGCTTAAGTTTGCAAAGATGCATCAGAGGAAACCACAAGACGTGTCTTTCCCAAAAGTGGAGATATTTGGCCATAATGCACAGCACAATGTTTGATGAAAACCAAAAACAGCATGTTTGCACAAACACCTCATAGCAACTGTCAGCTACAGTGATCCTGTTGGGGGAGGGGGAATGATTTAGGTTTGTTGTGCAGCTACAGGACCTGGGCACCTTGTAGTCATTGAGTCATCCATGAACTCCTCTGTATACCAAAGTATTCTAGAGTCAAATGTGATGTCCAACAGCTACACCTTGGCCCAAGTTGGATCATACAACAAAACAATGATCCCAAGTACAGCAGCAAACAGAATGGCTGAAAAAGAAAGGAATCAAGGTGCTGCAATGGTCCACTCATAGTCCAGACCTCAACCTGATTGAGCTGCTATGTTAGGACCTTAAGAGAACTGTGCATAAATGAATGCCTTCAAACCTCAATGAATTGAAGCAATGTTGTAAACCAGAGTGGGCCAAAATTCCTCCACAATGATGTGAAAGACTGATGAAATCAAACAGAAAAGGATTACGCCAAGTTGCAATCAAAGGTGGTTCTACAAGCTATTGAATCACAGGGTGTGCTTAGTTTTTCACACACTGCTTCTGCATTTGGCTTAGTTTTTATTAAATAAATAGTGACACAGTATAATATGTTATGTGTTCATCTGAGGTTGTATTTACCTAATTATAAGACCTACTAAGAACCAAATGCATTTTATTATGTCCTGATACATAAACCTTAAAACTGACAGAGGGAGTGCTTTCTTAATACCACGACTGTAGGCTATCCAGCTTTATTACCCAAACCCTTGCCCTGAAAAGTAAGTTCACATACAATAAGTTTATTATCAAATATATTTTAAAGGAAAGATTTTGAGTCTAACAAATACATTTTATTTTTTATGCCTCTTTAGAATGTCCATTACAAATGCAAGACACTGCATTAAATCTAAATTAAGTTGAGGAAAAAGTGGTAATAATATAAATGCTGTCAAGATGAATGAAAGTGAAATCATTACTTAATCAAAAACATGATTTTTCTACCAACTTATGATATACTCAGTGACATTTTTGTTTTGCATGCCTAGCCTACTACCCCTAATACCTCGACTGGGGAATTAGTTTACTTCAAAATACATATGGCAACGCCAATCAGTATTTTATGACTGCACTAACATCAGATGGTGGTGAAGGTGGAAAATTCAAAATTTTCAAGCAACACTAGTTCTTAACATTTAATATTTCAGAAAGAATGCAGCATGGTGACATTGCTTTGGTGGCACATTTTCTTACCTGCCACCCACAGAGAAATCAGAGATGGCATAGAAGTACGAGCGCAGCACTTTAGCGTCCTTGAAAAACTCATCTCCAAAGGTGTTAAGCCTGTCCAAAGAGATGAGCAGGTCAGTGGCTGTCACCCATTCCTGGAAAAGAAAAAAAAGGGGAAATGATAGGGAAGAAGAAAAGACACACAGGGTTAGACAAAAAAAAAAAAAAAAAGAAATGCAAGAGAACCACCGTTGGGCATTATGTTGGCCGCTGCCACTCTTGGTGACACAAGAAAGCAGACAAGAAGGTTGGTAAGAGAAAAAACAAACAAACTGGCTCTAGTTGAAAGGGGTAAAAGAGGCAAGGATATATAAAACAGCAAATGTTGACAGAACAAAAAGAAGAAGTTGGAAGGAAGAGATGGTCAAGAATACTACAGTGTAACAGCAGGGGCGAGTGCAGATATGATGGGAAGATAATGAGGATGGTGTAAGAAATTGAGTTAATGTCAGAAAGAGGGCTGAAGAAAAAAGGGGATTAATGGAGACTAAAGCTGAAATATGAAAAAAAAAAAAAAAACCATGAGAAAAGAGACAACATTGCAGCACTGCTTCAGTATAATGGATGGCACTTGGCAAAGCTCCCACCACTGATATGATTTAAGCTCCTCTGTTTGAGACTACTGCAAAGGTACAGGCAGGATGAAGCAAGAGTGGGAAAAAAAGGTAAAGAAGGATAACACAAATGGTGGAAAAGCTAACGGGAAGTACAATAGTGGGTGGAAGATAAAAGTGAGGCCAGGTAAAGAGAGAACAAATGACTTTTTTTCTTTTTCTTTTTTGCTCGTGAACAGAACAACTTTAAAACAAATAGCTGGAGAGAAACTTTCTTTCTGTTTCTTGGCTAGTTTGGGACTCTGTGGGAGTCCTGAGGAAGCCTGTCATGCTTAATGTTTTGAAGCTTCTCCCTAGAGATGTCTTTGAAGTCTGGCAATGGGAGACAAGGAGATTGGAGCGGATGGGCCTCAGACTAAAAACATGTGTGAAGAGTTCATTCAGTCATTTTTTCTTCTCAGGTACTACAGTGTGGCTTTGCAGGGCTGTAGTCCATCAAGCAGCACCTACCAGATAATACTGGGTTTTGCCAGTTTTTGACTGTTAAACATAAACTGTGCATAATTTATAAATTCTTTGTTATCAAATTCTAAAGGAAAATGTTTACAGACATGTATGCTCCACTGAGGATGTATCCTTCCCTTTTAGTGGATGTATCATCCAAATTTTCAGTAGTACCAGTGCGAGTTTAACGAGTAAGTGACATCTGCACCAGCAACAACTAAAGGCATTTCTATCAGCTGTAGGTTGTGTTTAGTGTTAATTTGCATATGTTGGTATGCTCATATGCTAAACAGTTGAAACGTTATCCCTGACAAACATCAGCATTGTTAGCAATAGTAATTACAGTCATGATCAGAAGTTCACATGCACTCACCATGTGCAGTGGGGAATACATTTCACTACAGTAGATGTCTTTCTGAAAGTCCTGTAACTACTTTTAAGGATATAATTCCTCCACCGTTATCTTCAATGCCGTGTGCCAACACAGTGCAGAAAAGCTACCTAAACTCTACTCCCACAGAGGTTGATTATCTCGTTAATAGTGTTACATCCTCACTGCGTACCACTCTGGATACTGTGGCTCCTCTTAAAAAGAAAGCCACAAATCAGAAGTGTTTTACTCTCTGGTATAACTCCCAAACGCGCACCTTAAAGCAGATAACCCATAAACTGGAGAGGAAATGGTGTCTCACAAATTTAGAAAAGCTTCATTTAGCCTGGAAAGAGAGTTTGTTACTCTATAAAAAAGCCCTCCGCAAAGCTAGGACATCTTATTATTCATCACTGATTGAAGAAGATAACAACAACCCCAGGTTTCTTTTCAGCACTGTAGACAGGCTGACAAAGAGTCAGAGCTCTGTTGAGCCAAGCATTCCTTTAACCTTAACTAGTAATGACTTCATGAATTTCTTCACAAATAAAATTATAACCATTAGAGAAAAAAATATTCATAACCATCTCACAGACAGACGTATCATTACGTACAGCTACTTTCAATACTATTGATATTTATTTAGACTCTTTCTCTCCGATTGATCTTTCTGAGCTGAGTTTTGAGTTAACTTCAATAGTTACTTCCTCCAAACCATCAGTGTGTCTATTAGACCCCATTCCTACAAGACTGCTCAAAGAAGTCCTACCATTAATTAATGCTTCAATTTTAAATATTATAAGCCTATCTCTATTAATGGGCTACGCACAACAGGCCTTTAAGGTGGCAGTACCATTACGTAAAAAGCCATCACTTGACCCAGCTGTCTTAGCTAATTATAG
>VUQS01045990.1:0-10091 GCA_015108495.1 Heterochromis multidens
ACCATCTCTGAACCGAGGAGGGGGCCTAAGGGTACATCTGTCACCATCTTACAATGCTGTGATTGCAGCCATTCCCCAATCTCTGTGAATGGTACTCATGGCCATTGATCAATGGTCATGACAATTTGCATACCATTGATCATGAAACTGACCAAATGGCCCATTGTTAGTCAGTGGTGCTGGTTTCTGTCATTATGCAAATATACTGTTTATAAGGCTGGGGAAGTCTGCAGTCAGCTGAGACTGAAGAAGTTACCAGTTGGTAAACGAAACGTTTCTCCCACTAAAAAAAAATGCCACGTCCAGATGAACAGATTCAACTTTTTGGGATTCTTTTACCTGGATTATTGAGCATGCATCAAGAGATTAAAGAAGTCCAGTCGCCTTCTTTCAAGCTCTTAAGACTACCATTACCTGGATGACTGAGAACCTACACAGATATATTAACCAGGGTTATGAAAGGGACACATGCCATAATATAAACATTATGGAAACATCTATGTTGAGGAATTAATGACTTGTACTGAGTTTAGCACAATACAAAAGAATGGCAACGTCAAATTGAGTGGAGTTTTAACAAAAAGGTCACAAAAGATATGCACATATACAGTGCTGTGAAAAAGTATTTGCCCCCTTCCTGATTTCTTAGTTATTTGCATATTTGTCACATTTACCTGCTTCAGATCATCAAATACATTTTAATATTAGTCAAAGATAACCCGAGTAAAAACAAAATGCAGTTTTTAAATGATAATTTCATTTATCAAAGGGAAAAGGTTATCCAAACCTACCTGGTCCTGTATGAAAAAGTAATTGCCCCGTAAACTTAATAACTGGTTGTGCCACCCTTGGCAGCAAAAACTGCAATCAAGCATTTGTGATAACTGGAAATGAGTCTTTCACATCACTGTGAAGGAATTTTGGCCCACTCTTCTTTGTAGAATTGTTTTAATTCAGCCACACTGGAGGGAAGTATGAACGGCCTGTTTAACGTCATGGCAAAGCATCTCAAATGGATTTAAATCCGGACTTAAAGCCGGCGGCTCCAAAACCATTTCACCATTTCTTTTTCTTTTCTTTTTTTTTTTTGAGCCATTCAGAGGTGGACTTGCTGCTGTGTTTCTGATCATTGTCCTGTTGCCTACTTCACTTGTCAGACATGCCTGATTTAAGTGATTTCTTAATTCAACAGGTCTGGCAGTAATCAGGCCTGGGTGTGGTTGGTCAAATTGAACTCAGCTTTCCAAAAAAATGTGGTTAATCACAGTTAATTCATGATTTCACAGGGGGCAATTACTTTTTCACACAGGGCAGGTAGGTTTGGATAGCTTTTTTCCTTAATTAATGAAATCATCATTTAAAAACGGCATTTTGTATTTACTCAGGTTATCTTTGTCTAACATTAAAATTGGTGTGATGATCTGAAACATGTAAGTGTGACAAATATGCAAAAACCTAAGAAATCAGAACTCACTCAATCACTTGTTCTTCTAGTCAGTTTTGATAGTGTTTCTGTCAGAAGAAGTTTTATGTCACCCTAAAAATCTTTCACATGGTATATTTTTGGAATAAAATTGTTTTGCTGCTGCTTTAGGAGTTACAAATAATATTTTAACATGTCTTTCCTCTGGTGGGGGAGCAGCACTCTCTTCAGGACAAGAAAATGGAGATGGTGCGAGTGAGGAAGGTTAGCATGCTTCGGACCAAGTGTTATAGCTGGCCTGCAATCCCTCAACACATTTTTATTTTGCTTTTCTAATGTCCAACATTGCTATTTTCCATTGCAGAGACACAGTGATTTGCTGTATTCATTGTTTTATTATTTCTGCTATATGTTTTCTGCAAATTTTTTCTAAGCTGTACAAGAATCTTCTTTTCTGAAGTTGAATGATAAATCACTCCATTTTCAAGTCTTTATTGTATCCGTCATTACCTGCAGCTCTTGGACAGAGTGGCTCTCTTCTATAAGACTTGGGTTCTCCTTTTCCAGAAGTAATGACAGTAGTAGTGGTAGTATTATTATTATTAAGTCATAGTAGTTGTAGCAGTAGTAGTAGTAGTAGTAGTGTTTCTTTCTTTATATCTGTAACTACTAGATGTGTAAATAAGCCTGAGCCTTTTTTAATGGGCCAATGTGGAATTTCAGGATAGTACACCCCCAGTTTCAAAAATGTTGGAATGCTGTCTAAAATGTAAATCAAAAAAGAATGCAATAATTTGCAAATTTCATAAACCCACATTTTTTTCACAATAGAACCTAAGAACATTTTTCTGAAAAATATGAGCTCATTTTGAAATTGATGGCAGCAACACATCTCAAAAAAGTTGGGACAGGGCAATGTTTCCTGCTTTATAGCATCTCCTCTTCTTTGAACAACAGTCTGTAGACATCTGGGAACTGAGGAGAGCAGCTTCTGGACGTTTGGGAGAGGAATGTTGTCCCATTCTTGTCTGATTGAGGATTTTAGCTCTCAGCAGTCCTTTCAAGAGTTGAAAAGTTGTGAAAGGACTGCACTGTAGTTCAGCACCTGGATTCTTCTTCTAGGAAGCCATGCTGTTGTAATAGATGCAGTATGCAGTTTAGCATTGTCTTACTGAAATATGCAAGGCCTTCCCTGACAAAGATGTTGTCTGGATGGGACCATATGTTGCTTCTAAAACCTGTATATACTTTTCAGTATTGATGGTGCCAGATGTGCAAGTTGCCAATTCCATAGGCACTAATGCACTCCCATATCATCAGAGATGCAGTCTTTTGAACTGCGCTGATAACAAGCCAGATGGTCCCTTTCCTCTTTAGTCTAGGGGACACGGCATCCATGCTTTCCAAAAATGTAATTTGTCTGACCACAGGACAGCTTTCCACTTTGCCTCAGTCCATTTTATGAGCATTGACCCAGAGGAGGCAACAGCTTTTTAGATCATATTCACATTTGGCTTCTTCTTTGCATGATAAAGCTTTAACCTGCATGATAGAATCTTGCCTGTTTTTAATGCAGCAGCCTGAGGGCCTGAAGATCACGGGCATCCAATAATGATTTTTGGCATTGTCTTTTATGCACAGAGAGTTCTTCGGATTCTCTGAATCTTTTGATGATATTATATATTTTAGATGATGAGATATTCTAAGTCTTCACAATTTTACTTTGAGGTACGTTATTCTGAAATTGTTCTGCAATTTGTAGACAGTTTTTTGCAGATTGGTGAACCTCTGCCCATCTTTATGAGAAATTCTGCCACTCTTAGATGCTCTTTTTTTTTATACCCAATCATGCTACTGACCTGTTGCCAGTTAGCCTAATTAGTTGCCAAATGTTCACTTAGCTGTTTCTTTTAAGTACCACTTACTTTTCCAGTAAGTGCCCCCATCCCAACGTTTTTGAGATGTGTCGCTGCTATTGATTCAAAATGAGCTCATATATTTTATGAAATATTAAATGTCTTAAACATTTGATATGTTTTCTGTGTTGTATTGTGGATAAAATATATGTTTATGAGATTTGCATATCATTGTGTCTTATTTTCATTTACATTTTACGCAACGTCTCGACTTTATTTGGAATCAGGGTTGTAAATTGCTGTCTTGCCATTTTGACTGTCCGCTTACGTAATTTGAATTGAATGCCTTTAGTATGTATACTAATATGGTATTTAAATAAAACTGGGTAGGGTTATAGCATGGCGAGGCATCCTTCCATCCATACGCCCATGCGTCCATCCTCATTTCATAAGAATAGCTACTCCTCTCACAGTAATGGTCAGAACTTAATTAAATGTATACACAGTGATCACTTAATGGGTCTTCACCCAAGTTGTGCTCAAGGTCAAGGTCACATTGGTCATTTTACAGGCAGTAGCCTGTGAACTGTGATGGATTGTGAGCTGAATGAGCTACTACATCAATGACGTTCTAGTTTTAAGTACTGTAAGATTTATCATTCAATGATTTTCATCAATCCACAACACACCTGAAATAGTTATTAATTAATATGATTTTATTTTTTTCAATCTACAAGTTCCAGAAGTGACCCAGCAGACAGGAAGAGACACTGTCATGCCACCCTTCCCATACACTGCACTGCCCCTGCAGTAGTCTTTGCATGTAGAATGTGCCTTCCATAAATGTGCATCAACTGTGTGGCCCAATTCCACTGAAATCCCTACACATTTTGGTGTGGACAGTCCACCACATCAATTACTGTTGATCATCAAATCACCTGGAGCAGATCAAGTGGAAGCAGATTAAAAAGCCTTTTGAACTATAAAGCCTTTAAAGCCTGACTGTCAGTAATAGTCAAATTGAAATATCTTTGGAAATTTTGTCATGAAGTGCTTCATAAACAATTTATTATTTTTATTTTTTAATTAATTTCTATTAAGAAAGAAGAAAAAAGAAAAAAACTCATAAGAAGCATTGGTGCATTTTCCAAAAGGTGATGGATAGGTTCTTAATATATTCACCAGTATAAATCCCTGCAGATGCTGATAACAAGTTCCTGTTTTTGTTGTAGAAAAGTGAGATTGTTCAGAATCTGCCGTATTTCTATCCTAATCCATAATTAAGAGACCCGTCAGTAGCCACAAGTGTGACTCCCCACTGAGTGTAGAGGATGGACTGGAATTGGGTCTCAGCCCGGTATGTCATACACATGACTGATGGTTCTGTTGCTGAATTCCCCATTTTTTCTTCCATTGAGCTGGACACAGTTGGGACTGCAGACTGCATTATTGTTCAATCCCGTAGCTCATTTTTTGTATTGTTCATATCATTGCCATGGTCAGTTCTGCTCATGGGACACTATTGCAAATCATATATGACAATGTTCAAATCAGTTATGCATTATTTTCAACCACTTTTTCCCTTTTCTTCATTGTCCACAGAAGAGAGCAAAGAAACTTGAGGGTGAAACAATTTATATCAGACATAGCAATTTAATGTTGGAGGTTTGTATCTTCAGTAAAATAACTATTCTAGTTGTCTGCTGTCCCATTTTTGGCTGCTTCTGTTTTGTTTTTTGTTGTTGTTTTTGTTTTTTTTCTGTTCTTTCATTCTGTCTTTTGTTCTTTTTAGCTTAACCCTAAAGGGTTGGCATGCACTATTTTCCTCTCTGACTCTCATGCAAGTAGCTTCACTTTACTTTGACATTGTGTTTGTCATTTGACATTTGCATTTCATGCAATAGATGACTGGGAAACATCTCCAGACTAAACTGGTACTGCCCCTGCAGCTTGTCCTCTGGTGCTGAATCCAAAGACAAATTCCATAAGTGAAATAATCTAAGATATGTATTCTATTCTATTATTGTCTGGCTTCATTAGTCAAAAGATATACATTATATGCCTATTTTCTGCCAAATGTACACTGTTGTCACTTTTAGGTAAAGAGGAAATTGCCACTCTGCGTTACTGAAAAATTGAGCTTTCATTGTGAAAACATTAAGATCAGAAGTTAATCCAAAGTACAATATTTTTCTAAACCTAAGGAGTTTTTGTACCTAAACCTAACCAAACCTAACTTAAGTAATTGAAAATAAAAAAAGCAAAAGACATAAAACAGTGCAAAAGTACATGGAAAAAATAACAGTGTCACACAGGCCATGAACCACAGTCTCCTTGGGGAAAGTTCCATAACCTATGTGTTTATCATCCCTCCCACAACCTGGAGCTCTAGTACGACATAAACACCCACTTCAGACTCTAATTGTTCAGGTATGTAGAGGGGAGAGGAGCAAGGCATTGTATTCCTCTCTAGCTTTTTTTTTTTTTTTTTTATTGCTTGTTACTAAAGTATCAGAGGTACTTTTCATGTGAACATCAACCCAGTATAACACTATCTCCTGGGCCAATATTCACAAAACTCTCTAGCACCAAAAGTTGTTCCTAGTGAAATAATTCTATGAAAATTCTTAGAATTTTGAGTCTAAGAATTTCCCCTTTAAAGTTAGGACTAAAACCTGGCAAATTTAAAAGTTATTCATAAAGTGTCTTAGCCCTTAAAAGAGCTCCCATGGTGAAAACTGGTAAGAGTAGGGAAGAGGACTTTTAAAAGGTTTAGAAGTTTCTAAAGCAGAGGATAAATGGTGGAAGGACCAAGTGTAGATCTACAAGAACTAGAACAATGTTCTGCAACTTTTTCTTCTCTAAGTGGGGATTAAGAAAATTTGCGATTTATTCAGTTAATTGATCTTTTGAAGCATCACTAAAGTATGACATGCAACGGTGCTAATAAAAAGAAATTAAATGGACAGACCTGTCATATTGATATTTATGATGTGATATGAAACATTTGACCTTACAGTTGACTGTAGCTGACAGCTGCTTTTCTACAGTCTATTCAGTGTCTGATAGACAGGTAGAGAAGGAGGTGAGGCTGAAGAAACATGAATTTAGTAAGTTTTCATTCAGCTTAATGGACACTTATGTTATTGGTGCATTACTTAGACAAAGACCACTACAAAGAGGAAGGGGGAATATTCTCCAGATGCTGCATGATGATCATGAGTTAATCACATTCTTCAAGTTAGAGCTTCAAGTTTGATAGGTCTGTATTTCCAGAAATTTTGTAAGCTAAAGTGTGTTTCCAATGATGATATTTATAACTACACCTATAAATCTATGACTGAGTATGTCAATTTCACTGTCGATTATGTACATTATGATTAAGATTACATTCTTTTGTTAAAATAAACAGTCATGTTTTGAAAGAATTCAAAAAAGGTAAAGGTTTTGGTGCTTTCCTTGCCGAGATTTGCTCACTCTTAGGCTAGGACTCCTTGCTAATATTTTTTAGGTTTGATTAGGAGCTAACTGAGAGCATTCTCATAATGTTTGTGAATATGAGTCCTGGAGAGAATGGCTAAAAAATATGCACAGTTATGCTACTTTTTTAACCACGTCTTGGGAGCAAATTCTGAGACACCATGACTGCCCTCATTTGGACAAAATCAGTGAACTTCAAACACTTCACTAAAACATGGTAGCAAACCATGAAACAATGAAAAAGTGTTCTAATGTGACTTCATGTGACACCTAGTTTCAAGGGTAAAAAATAAATGCTGTACAACAAAACAAAACAAAAATAACAAGCTTATTATTCTGACTGTAAGCCATAAACCCTCATCATTAAGCCAAAATTGACTTGTCAAAGCAGCAAAGGAACAGATGTAAATATATCATTAACATATTAACAACAGTTCCATTTAATCAGATGTCCCAATAAGCTTTCACAGGGATTGGGCATCCAGAATTGGCTTATCTAAATAATGTACACCTCTTGTTATCATTACTAATTCATTAATTACTTGTGTTTCCTTCTTTGAGAAGTCAGAATCATAGCTGTAAAAGAGCTCTAGTAACTATACTTTCTTTCCCAGTCATTTATGCTCAGAATCTGACATTTATGATTCTGGAGTTTGCTGCTGTTGTTGTTGTTGATGTTGCCATCATTAGTTCTCATGGTCATTTAGGACTTTCATTATCCATAATTTGATTAATTTTTTCCATGGTCCCAACACAGTTCTCATGCTAAATATACTGTCTGTCTGTGAATCTGAACTTCTGTTGTTCTGTTTACTGTGACCATTGTGCTGTATGATATTCTGTTTACATAATTTCAGAAGAAAGGGATGACAGTTAGTAAACCCAGGAACCACTGATATTAGTTAATTTCACCTTCAAATAAAGCATGTGTAAAAGGTGTCACTTTTGACAAACTGACAAAATTATGAGTACTCTCTAAAGTTGTATTGAGTATCCTGGCCCAGACTCAGGAGAAACCATGTTTTTAACAGAAATAGATGGCTTCTACAACCTTACCCTGCGGATTTTATAATGTGTCATCCCTCTCTACAGTTTTCTGTACTGATATTTGAAAAAGTATGTATGTCTTATTTGACTTGTTGGCTTTTCTGCCTTATGTTAAGAAGAAAACAAAATCTCTGAAACAGTGCTAATTAACAAAGGTCAATCTACTCAGATCTACTCAGCCATCTGGGTGTCAGGGTCAGGGTAAGGGTCAGGGTTTGCTGTGTGGCAGGCAGAGTAGGACCCAAATGCAGGACTCAGAAACAAGGCAGGAACTAAAAGGCAGCTTTATTGCTGAACTAAAGAAACCAAAATACATAATACCGAAATAACTTGGGTGAAGCTGAAACCAGGACTCACAAACTACGCTCTAAAGAGAGAACACGGAACACATGAGGAGGAACACACAGCTTGCGGGAGAACGCGACAAAGAACAAGGGAAGACTGAGACAATATATACACACACAGGGTGATCAGGGAACAGGCAACAGGTGGGAACACAGCTGAAACTAATTACTGAAGACGAGACACAAAGCACAAGAGACAAAGCCCCACCAAAGTAAAACAGGAAATGACTAACACTGACCTGGACTAAGACATAAGAACCTTGACACAGAGACAGAAGATGATAAACACCAAGACGAGACTGGAGGGACAGAATTCGAATACAAAAGGGGATTAATAAACTTAATAACTAAGCAATCAGGGAACTAAAGGCACAGAACACAGGATCATCATAAGCCCAGGAACATAAATATAACACCATTACCAGATAACTAAATAATACAGAATATAGAACCAAAATACAAGATTATCAAAAATACAAAACTAGAAAACCCCTAAACCCCAAACTCAAAACCCTGGGTCCAAGACCCAGGGACCATGACAAGAAGTGGCATTTTCTT
Source organism: Heterochromis multidens (assembly GCA_015108495.1). Classification (NCBI taxonomy): domain Eukaryota; kingdom Metazoa; phylum Chordata; class Actinopteri; order Cichliformes; family Cichlidae; genus Heterochromis; species Heterochromis multidens. The sequence continues at coordinate 8,709 of VUQS01045990.1, forward strand.
TCCTGCAGTAAATCAAGACTGCTAAAACATCAGTTAGATATTTATATGCACGACTCATTTACCATCACATCCTGAAGACCAAATCAATTTAGTCTCTGCCTACATAAAGGAGATCACATGATAAAAGAAAGTAATTACTATGTATAATAATCATATAATTATGATTATTACATATGGTAGACAACTTTTATGTAGAAATTCAAGTTCATTCTTAACCTTGCAAATGGAAAAATGTGTTCATCATACATTAATAAACTAAAATAAATACAATAGATTTTTGCAATAGTCAGTGTGCAGACTAGCTAGCCTTTTCCTTTGTGTGCTGGCTTTTGCTTGCAGCTATGTTCACTTAAGGATGGATATGCAGACCATTCACCTTTCTTGCTAGGGTTCTGTTAGAGCTGCCATGTGTAATTTTTTCAAATAACTCAAACTTTTTGTGTTTCTTCTCATTAAACATCTTATGCTAGCATTGATGCAAACCATAATTTGTGAGCCACTGAACCAGTTTCCACTTATCATTAGTAATGCTCTGTGGCTCTGCTGCTTTTTATTACCTCTCAGCCAAAAAAGGCAGATGGGGTATTGTCGTCACCCTGCCTAGTGTGGACACACAAGTTTGTGAATGTGATAATTCGAGAAGAAAGTCACCTAGGACTTTCAAATTCTTACCATAGGTGCATCAACTAAAAATCTCAGACGAGTTCAAATCTTGGTGACCTCAACCTTAAGATCAAGGTCAGAGGTCAAGTTTTCTAAAAAAGTCTTGTGAATGCGATAAGTCACCTAGGACATAGGTGCATCTACTAAAAATCTCGGACGAGTTCCAATCTCGGTGAAGTCAAGTTTTCTGAAAATCTTGTGAATGTGATAACTTAAGAATGAAGCAACAGAATTTTCAAATTCATACCATAGGTGCATCTACTAGGAGGCTGAGGGGTAGCACTGGCGGCCACCAGTATTTGTTTTATTTCTGCTAACATATAGCAGTTTGGTTTGTCTGGAAAATCTGTTCTTCCATGACCTCTGAAGGTCATTAGGAATAGGCAGGCCCACCATTATTAAAATATTGAAAATATATATTGAAAGGGCAGTCTAGTTTGTTATCTAGGTGTAAACCTAAATATAAATATCTAGGTTTACACCTAGATAACAAACTAGACTGGTTGCTGAATACAGACGAACTATTCAAAAAGGGGCAGAGCCGCCTCTTTTTGTTAAGGAAACTAAGATCTTTTGATCTCTTGATGCATGCTCAATAATCCAGGTAAAAGAATCCCAAAAGTTGAATCTGTTCATCTGGACGTGGCGTTTTTTAGTGGGAGAAACGTTTCGTTTACCAACTGGTAACTTCTTCAGTCTCAGCTGACTGCAGACTTCCCC
>VUQS01045991.1:3757-14179 GCA_015108495.1 Heterochromis multidens
CACACACACACACACACACACACACACACACACACACACACACACACACAGTTGCACAGACATTTATCCATGCACAAAAACTCACACATTGACTCGCACACATGCCCACATACACATCCTCTTCATGACAGAGGAATTCTCAGTTTAAACAAACCATAGCAGGAAATTGGAGGTACAGGGAGCTTTTAAATGACAGGCTTGGGGCACATGGGAACCTTAAGTACAGGGAGCTCTGTGTACCTGGCTGTTATCATCATATCATCATCAATTGAAAAAATAATTAAAAGCTAAAGAAAAAAAAATCAACTCCCATAAACCTACATATTGACAGCTTTACTGTAAATGATGTTAGTTATTTACAGTAGTTTGACAATTAGAAACCTAATACTTGTTATTATAGTGATTAGTGTGTTGATTTAAAGGCTGGTATAGCCACTAAAATAGAATGAATAAGTACTGTGAATTAAGGAAGAGATGTAAGAATGAAAGGGCAGGTGATGGCAGACTGTTTTCAAAGATAAGGACTGCTCAGTAAGTGAAATTTGATACTGGAAATTTAAAGCTTACATTTAATATCCTTTTTCCATCAAATATTGGAACTCCACGTGATATGTTGCTGAAGTTATCTTGTTATTTCACGTTTTGAAATGTTTCTAAAAAAGATTTTGAATGATAATTTTATGTTATTCAAATGTTGTGCGAGAATAGGCTATTGGACACTTTAAAGGAATGCAGTCTAAAATGGGTAATTTGCAGCACTCTGGTACAGTTTACACTGACGGACTATGTTGGACTGTTGCAGGAATCAGGCTTGCTTAATAGCAGTTAAGGGTAGCAGTTTGAATTAAAGTTGATGATGGTCTTAAGTACCACTTGCCAACTTTCACCTTTATATACAGTGTAAAGTATTCAGAGCGCTTCACTTGTTCCACATTTTGTCATGTTACAACCCTATTCCAAAATGGAGTAAATTCATTTTCCACCTGAAAATTTTACACACAATACCCCATAATGAAAAAGTGAAAAAAGTTTGCTTGAAATCCTTGCAAATTTATGAAAAATAGAAAACAAAAATATAACATGTACATAAGTATTCACAGCTATTGCCATGACACTCAAAACTGAGTGCAGGTGCATCCTGTTTCCACTGATCATCTGTCAGATGTTTTTGCAACTTGATTGGAGTCCACCTGTGGTAAATTCAGTTGATTGGACATGATTTGGAAAGGCACACACCTGTCTATATATGGTCCCATAGTTGACAGTGCATGTCAACTATGGGACCATTTTTGACATGCCAAAAGGCACTTTAAGGTCTGATGAAAAAAAGATTGAACTCTGGCCTGAATGCCAAGCGTCATGTCTAGAAGACATCCGCTCATCACCTGGCCAATACCATCACTACAGTGAAGCATGGTGGTGGCAGCATCATGGAGTGGGGATGGTTTTTTGGGAGCAAGAACTGAGAGACTGGTGAGGGTCGAGGGAAAGATGAATGCAGCAATGTACACAGACATCCTTGATGATAACCTGCTCCAGAGCGCTCTGGACCTCAGACTGGGGCGAAGGTTCATCTTCCAACAGGACGACCCTAAGCACACAGCCAAAACAACAAAGGAGTGGCTACAGAACCACTCTGTGAATGTCCTTGAGTGACCCAGCCAGAGCCCAGAATTGAACCAGATTGAACATCTCTGGAGAGATCTGAAAATGGCTGTGCACCGATGCTCTCCATCCAACCTGATGGAGCTTGAGAGGTCCTGCAAAGAAGAATAGGAGAAACTGCCCAAAAACAGGTGTGCCAAGTTTGTACCATCATACTCAAAAAGACTTGAGGTTGTAATTGATGCCAAAGGTGCTTCAACAAAGTATTGCGCAAAGGCTATGAATACTTATGTACATCATATTTTTGTTTTTATTTTTAATAAATTTGCAAGAATTTCAGTTCAATTCAATTTTATTTATATAGCGCCAAATCACAACAACAGTCGCCTCAAGGCACTTTATATTGTAAGGTAAAGACCCTAAAATAATACAGAAAAACCCCAACAATCAGACGATCCCCCATGAGCAAGCACTTGGCGACAGTGGGAAGGAAAAACTCCCTTTTAACAGGAAGAAACCTCCGGCGGAACAAGGCTCAGGGAGGGGCAGCCATCCGCCGCGACCGGTTGGGGGTGAGGGGAGGAAGACAGGACAAAAGACACACTGTGGAGGAGAGCCAGAGATTAATAATAACTCATGATTAAATGCAGAGTGCTGTATAAACACATAGAGAGTGAACAGAGGTGAGAGGAGTAACACTCAGTGTATCATGGGAAGCCCCCAGCAGCCTAGGCCTATTGCAGCATAACTAAGGGAGGATTCAGGGTCACCTGATCCAGCCCTAACTATATGCTTTATCAAAAATTAAAGTTTTAAGCCTAATCTTAAAAGTAGAGAGGGTGTCTGTCTCCCGAATCCAAACTGGGAGCTGGTTCCACAGAAGAGGGGCCTGAAAGCTGAATGCTCTGCCTCCCATTTTACTTTTAAATACCCTAGGAACCACAAGCAAGCAAGTAAATGTTTTTCACTTTTTCATTATGGAGTATTGTGTGTAGAATTTTGAGGTGAAAAATTAATTTAATCCATTTTAGAGTAAGGCTGTAACACGATAAAATGGGAAACAAGTGCGCTGTGAATACTTTCTGGATGCACTTGTACGAGCTTTATAATGACTAGTGTTTGTTAGCGCTATCACGCCTACCTTCATTAAAAATTAGATTAGACTGATTGTGGTGTTGATTATCCCTAAATCAGAGGTGACAAAAGTACAGACATTTTTTACTTAAGTAGAAGTACAGATTTTTGTGTTAAGAAGTACTCCAGTAAAGGTTGAAGTACTGACTCAAGTTCTTTACTCAAGTAAAAGTGAAAAAGTACAGGCTCTGAAATGTACTCAAAGTAAGAAAGAAAAGAGCAATTCTTTGAAGGACATTTCTACCAGCTATTGTTGTGCAAAGGTAACTGAACCTCATGCTATATTAATATAATAATAAAATAATATTAGTACATGGGAATACAAACTTTTTCTTTCTAACGTTGCCCCCACACCTAAACAGAAGAATGAGTGCAGTCAGGGGTTACAGTGGGACTGGGCAGGTGGGGGAACCCTAAGATTGGTTGAGTGGGGAAAAGGATCACAGCTCACAAAAATTTCTGTTGTGAGCTCCAATAGATTTTCTTTGTGCACAGGCAGTGATCAGCTGGCATGTGCTGCTGCTGCTGCTTTGAGGTTTACTGCTCCTTGTGTAGTCTAAGGGTTTGAAAGAAGGCAACTGGACTTCTTTAAGTTGTTTGAAGACGTTTCACCTTTCATCCAAAAGGCTTCGTCAGTTCTAAAACCAAATGGTGGAGAGTCCCAGGTATTTACTCTTTGTGTACTTACATAATTAAATTCAACAAGATGTAACCCAATGTGTCACAAGCTATCTTGGCTGATTGCCATTCCTTACACTCACATCTGTCAGTGTAAGATCATATAGGTTTCTTACATCTTTCTCCATCTCCGAGTAAAGTTATGTTTATGTTTATTTAAAAGAGACAATGCATATTAATTAACATGAGCACTTAAATTCATCATATAAATATGCCAGCTTTAGATTTTAATCTTAGATTTTAAGCTAATTTTTATCTGTAGGCCCTGGCAGGTTGATGGCATATTAAAAGTTATCGCACACTCTTTTCTCTCCCTGGAAATACAGCAGCTATTCCTTTAGCTAGCAGACACACTGTGTGCACACAAACAGTTTGTGTGTTTGCAGATATTTGTTGAGCTGATAGAAACATTGCATTTGAAATTACCTGCCACTTAAAAAACATTACTCTCTTTATACTCGCTCCTCTTGTGTAGTGCTAGCTAGATGCTGAAGTACTGTGACCATAACTTATGGAGCTCTGCACCAAAAACGCTATTCCAGATCATTCCGGCCCAATTTAACCCCTGTCCATAGCGCTATAAATGGTGCATAAATTATATGTTTTTGTCTCTTTCATCTGTTTGTATGTGTTACTGTTCCCTCCATTTAAGCTCAAATCAGTTTGATGTTTGAAAGCAGGCAGTTGTGGGAAATCAAAACTTCCCTCACATTCGTTAAATCTAAAGCAACAAGCCTGTTTTGAAAATGTAAGGAGTAGAAAGTACAGATAATTCTGTTAAAATGTAGGGAGTAAAAATAAAAAGTTGTCAGAAAAATAAATACTCAAGTTACGTACAAATACCTGAAAATTTTACTTAAGTACAGTAACAAAGTATTTGTACTTTATTACTTCATACCTAAATGCTCTAAATGGATTACTAATTTTCTCTTAGATTATTAGGAGAAGTTTTGCAGACTCTACATGCGGTAAATGAGCTATAAAAGGATTTCTGCAGCAACCATTTTGGCCTGTTGTTGGAGGAAAAACACATTACAAAAGACTACATTCCAATAAGACAAGATTGAGGCTGTGAATGCTTGTTCATTGTCATCGCTAATTGGGATCTTTGATAAAACTGAACCATCTTTTGCTCAATTTGTTTTCTGTGTTTTCCCTGTGATGAGAAGACAAAATAGAGCTGTTGGTGTCTTTTAATGTTTGTCATGTCCCAAGTGAAATCCAGAACTAAAATAGCCTGTGTTTATCCTTTGTATTAATTTTTCTGGCCTCCTGAGGTCCTGGTCAGTGTAGGTGAAAACCCTGATGTTTGCATTTGGCTTTAGATGTTGTGAGTTTTTGTTTGAGTATGTTAAATGCTGCCAGGCATCTGTCTTGTTTCTGGTTTAACACTTAGAGGCTAAAAGTGTTCCATTTTCCCTGCTTTTGTGTGTCTCAGGCGTGAACTTCCCTGAAAGCAAACTCTAATAACTGAGTAATCTGTTTCTCTTTTTCTCAGAGGTAAATAGAAGTTATTTACATGAGATCGGAAGGTAGAATTCACATTTTTTTTCTGTTCTGGCTGTATTTTTAGTTCAGAGTTTGTCTTTGGTGAATGGAAATGTTTAATACGAGGGTGTGGAGCTGAGCTGGTGAGTAGCAACTGCACAGTAGCAAACACAGGAAACACGGGGAGTAGACTTTGTGGGAACCGAAACACATACACACACATATATATATGCACATCAAGTAAACATCTTCAGGTCTCATCATTTCTCAGCCACACACACATTTTGTGGTCAAACTATTTCAGTTAACAAGGGTTGTGTGAATCAAACAGTTCCCTGAACATTTTTCCTCTCTATAACATTAGCAGCTGGACTCTGTTAACATAACACACTGAACTCTGCTTTGCCTTTTTTTCTGGCCTCCGTGTAAGCATTGCTGCTTTGACACCATAGTTGTTGCTCGGAGGGCACAAGTACCTGGACTGCTTGTGTGTTTAAAGAAGCATGCTTGTGGTTTGCAGGTTGTAGCTCATTAACTACACATTAAGTGTACTTAACATAACTGCTGACCATTTTTCAAATAACTCCATCAGTTTTTAGATGTATTCCCACCTCGAGGCAGTCCAGTTCATTTCAGTACACTGTGAAAAACAACTTGCAGGGACTTGTAAGTTGCTTTAGACAGGTGATTAATCACAGTGAACATTCAGCTGCTTTTAGTTAGGTTATTTTGCAGTGCTCACATGTAGTTCAGGCACTTAAAGAGTGTAATCACTCAAGTCCATTTTGTGTATTTTCCGGTTTGAATCCAGTAGCTAGTCATATGCTGTAACTTTTGGTAAATGACTCTTAAATCCAAAAAGCTCTTATGTAATAATGTGATGGTTTTTTTTATTATTTATATATAGTCTTGAAATAGAGTGAAGGGCGGAGAGGAATTTGATTGATTTGAGAATGGACTGAAACAATAATTAAGGCCAGAAATGCGCCTCCATCTTACGCCACCCCGTTCAAGTAGTTCAACAGATTACTAATTTTGTAGGGCAAACCTAACCATGATGTAATGCAGTGATTCTTAAACTATTGTGCTGACCCCGCTGGTGGGCAATAAAGATACTGCAGGTGGGGCATGGATGGCAAGGGGAAAAAATAGGAAGTGAGCAAAAGTTAAATGACTAATTTAACTGACCAGATTAATTTTAGATTTGGCTCATATATTCATTTGGAATAGGAAATAGGATATCTAAAGGTTGGCTGCAGGTGCACCCATGGGTGTGGGCGTCTCATATAGTCCATGGCCCTACAAAGCATGTTGCCCCAAGAATAAAGTCTTGCCCTCACAGAAAGTGATTAACTGGTTGCCCATCAATTTGTAGCTGACAATTGGTCTCTAGTGGACATTCCAGGCTTGGTTGCCACTTTCTCATACCAGAGCATGAAATTCTGCTGTTCTTACAGATGCTGCTGGCATCAAAGAGATTTGTGTCCCTTGGCATCAGGATCTGAATCCACCAGCAGAAGCAAAATTGGACGCCAACAGATCAGAATCAAATACTTTATTAATCCCAGAGGAAATTATGTGGTCACAGCTGCTCCAGGACAGTAAGAAAAGTAATTAACAAGTTAAAATACCAATATTAAATAATACAATATATTACAAATTACAAAATATTACAAATAGCTCTAATATATAAATATCCCAATATATTACACAAAATTGAATATAGATAAAGTTGAATTGAGGTGCCCTCTTATCATACTGCCTTTATTATATTAAGAGTGTATAGTTGTTGCAGTGTATACTACAGAGAGAGCCACAGGCAGGAATGATTTCCTGTGTCGTTCAGTGGTGATTTTGGGTAATCTCAGTCTCTCACTGAACGTGCTCCTGTGACTGGACAGCATGTCATGGAGTGGGTGGGAGGTATTGTTCAACATTGTCCTTGACTTGGACAACATCCGCCTCTCCGACACCACCTTTAGAGAGTCCAGCTCCATCCCCACAACATTACTGGCCTTGTGGATCAGTTCATGGAGTCTGTTGGAATCCGCTACCCTCAGCCTGCTGCCCCAGCATTCAACAACATAGAGTATGGCACTGGCCACAACAGACTCATAGAAAATCCTGAGCATTGTCTGACAGATGTTAAAAGACCTCAGCCGCCTCAGAAAATAGAGACGGCTCTGGCCCTTCCTCTACAGTGCAGTTGTGTTTTTAACCCAGTCCAGTTTATTGTCAATGTGTACTCCGAGGTATTTATAGTCCTCCACTATGTCCACATCGACCCCCTGGATTGAAACAGGGGTCGGAGCTGGTCGAGGATGAGTCTTTCCAGGGTCTTCATTACGTGGGAAGTCAGTGCCACAGGTCTGTAGTCCTGGGGGCCACGGAGACGTGGCGTCTTTGGTACAGGAACGAGGCACGACGTCTTCCACAGCACTGGGACCCTCTGCAGCCTCAGGTTCATCATAAAGAGTTTATGAAAGACTCCACAAAGCTGGTGGGCACAGGACTTGAGGACATGAGGACTCACCCAGTCTTGTCCTGCAGACTTGCCTGAGTAGACTCTTCTCATTTGTCTCGTAAGTGAAAGTGACAGGTGGGAGAGGGGTGTCAGGTCTTTCACAGGAGGCTATGGTGCAATCAGGAGAGAGAGAGAGAGTGGCATGACAGGCTGACTGCAGATAAGTCAGTAGGGGGATAAGCATTTACTGCAGAGTCGAATCTGTTGAAGAACAAATTCAACTTGTTGGCTCTGTCCTCACCGCCCTCAGCTCCTCTGCTGTTGGATAGCCTGAATCCAGTGATGGTGTTCATGCCACTCCAGACCTCTCTCATGCTGTTCTGCTGGAGTTTCCACTCCAGCTTTCTCCTATAATTGTCCTTAGCTTCTCTGATCTTGTCCATCAATAATCCCTGAACCATTGTCACCTCCTCTTGCCCGCTCTGAAGGCCCTCTTCTTGTCATTGAGGAGGGTTTTGATGTCCTTAGTCACCCATGGCTTGTTATTTGGGTAACAATGGACAGTCTGAGCTGGAACAATAGATTCAGTACAGAAGGTTATGTAATCAGTGATACACTCAGTAAGCCCATTGATGTCCTCACCATGGGGCTCACTGCCTGCCAGTCTGTCACCTTAAATAGCCCTGTAGTTCCACCAAGGCCTCCTCCGACCACCTCCTAATACTCCTCGTGGTCACAGGCTCCCTCTTCACAACAGGCACATAACAGGGGGTGAGGCGAATCAGGTTATGATCTGACCTACCCAGTAGGGGGAGGGGGGAGGAACTGTATGCGTCGTTGACATTAGCATACAATAGGTCTAAAATTCTCTCGCCCCTGGTGGGACAGGCTACATACTGTGTGTGAAGGTTGAAAGTGTAGCGTCCAAGGCAACATGGTTGAAGTCACCCGAGATAGCTATGAAGGCACTCGGGTGCTGAGTCTGTAACCGGGCTATGGCAGACTGAACAATGTCACATGCACCTGTGGGGTCAGAAGAGGGAGGAACATAAATAGCCACCAAGATCACCTGGGTAAATTACCTGGGCAAATAATACGGCCTGAGTCCAACAGCGCACAGTTCAATGTCTGGGCAACAAATCTGCTCTTTGATTGAGATATGAGCGGGGTTACACCCCCGGTTGTTAACAAGAATGGCAAGCCCCCCTCCTTTCTGCTTACTGCTCGTGGAGCTGTCCCTGTCGGCCTGAACAGTGTAGAAGTCTTCAACAGATGTGTTGTCATCGGGAATATCCTGGTTCAGCCATAATTCAGTGAAGCACATCAGGCTACACTTCCGATACTCCCTCTGACTCCGGGCTAGTGCTGTTAGCTCGTCCATCTTGTTTGCCAGTGACCTAAAGTTCCCCATTATAATAAACAGGAGACACGGCTTATACCTCCTCCTCTGTTTAAGCCTCCGCTGTCTCACCATCTCCCTCTTTCTCCTCTTCTGTCCCCCACCTCTGCATCCACGGTGTGTTTTCCTCCAGATTTCAGCCGGTATGTCTATAGGTCTGGTTGACAAGCCAGCCGGCCTCAGGGCAATCAGCTGATCCCTGGAGGAAACAAACCGTGCTTGCTGCGCCGCTGTCCCATTCCTCAATGAAAGCAACAGTTCCGCAGCGATAACAAGGATAAAAACTCTCTCAACCCACATATTTGAGAGAACACTATTTAAAACAAACTAAACACTTTACAAATAATAAGTAAAAGATAAAGATAATAAGAAAAAAGTTTAATAGTATGGGGAAAAAACAGGAGAAACAAACAGGCTGCATGCCAATTGACGTATGCGCACAGCCTGTAGTCTGAGAGTGAAGTGCTCTATTGAGGTGATATGGTACTGAGGTCTTTCAGATGGGGCCTGTGAAAAAAGTTTGCCTAAAAATTCTTGCAAATTAAAAAAGATACAAAACAAAAATATAACATGTAGATAAGTATTCACAGCCTTTGGTCAATACTTGTTGAAGCACCTCTGGCAGCCTCAAGTCTTTTTGAGTATGATGCTACAAGCCTGGCACACCTACTTTTGGGCAGTTTCTCCCATTCTTCTTTGCAGAACCTCTCAAGTTCCATCAGGTTGGATGGGGAGTGTCGGTGCACAGCCATTTTCAGATATCTCCAGAGATGTTCAATCGGGTTCAAGTCTGGGCTCTGGCTGGGCCACTCAAGGACATTCACAAAGTGGTCCCGAAGCCACTCCTTTGTTATCTTGGCTGTGTGCTTAGGGTCGTTGTCCTGTTGGAAGATGAACTTTGACCCCAGTCTGGGGTCCAGAGCACTCTGGAGCAGGTTATGATCAAGGATGTCTCTGTACATTGCTGCATTCATCTTTCTCTAACTAGTCTCCCAGTTCCTGCTGCTGAAAAACATCCCCATAGCATGGATGTTGCCACCACCATGCTTCACTGTAGGGTCCCTGGTTTCCTCCAGACATGACACTTGGCATTCAGGCCAAAGAGTTCAATCTTTGTTTCATCAGACCGAAGAATTTTGTTTCTCATGGTCTAAGAGTCCTTCAGGTGCCTTTTGGCAAACTCCAGGCAGGCAGTCATGATCCTTTTACTGAGGAGTGGCTTCCATCTGATTGGTGTAGTGCTGCAGAAAGGGTTGTCCACCTGGAAGGTTCTCCTCTCCACATAGCAATGCTGGAGCTCTGTCAGAGTGACCATCGGGTTCTTGGTCATCTCCCTGACTAAGGTTCTTCTATCCCGATCACTCACATTGGCTGGGTGGCCGGTTATAGGAAGAGTCCTGGTGATTCCAAATCTCTTCCATTTACTGATAATGGAGGCTACTGTGCTCATTGGGACCTTCCGAGGTCTATAGGCAATCCCTTTGACTTCATGGCTTGGTTTGTGCTTTGACATGCACTGTCAACTATAGGACCATATATAGACAGGTGTGTGCCTTGCCAAATCATGTCCAATCAACTGAATTTACCACAGGTGGACTCCAATCAAGTTGTAGAAACATCTAACAGATGATCAGTGGAAACAGGATGCACCTGA
>VUQS01045994.1:0-35039 GCA_015108495.1 Heterochromis multidens
GGTGGCAAGTGTGCTGTTCTATGCTGCAGTCTGCTGGGGAGGAGGCATCAGAAACAAGGATGCAAGGAGACTGGACAAACTAGTGAGGAAAGCTGGCTCTGTGATTGGAGCCAGACTAGACACACTGGGGGAGGTGGTGGAAAGATGCACACTAAAGATGTTAGAAGCCATCCTGAACAACTCTGATCACCCACTTTATAACATCTTCATGGAACAAAAAACCATCAGTACTGGAAGACTCCTCTTTCTCCGTTATAAAACGGAGAGATACAGAAAATCATTCGTACCCACAGCCATCAGGCTTTACAATTCTCATATAAATAGCAGATGAGCTGTCAGACAAATGAATTTCCCTCTGGGATCAATAAAGTTATTCGTATTTGTATTCGTATAAAAAGTATTCACCCCCCTTGGATGTTTCACCCTTTAATAAATTAAATCATGGTCAATATAACTTGGCTTTTTTGATAAGAATTTGCTAAAAATAAAATAAATCTTCTCCCAAGTCGTAGTTCTCTTGCAGACTGAGTCACATTATCCTCCAGGATTTGGCGATATTTTTCTGCATTCCTGTTCCCTTCTACCTTTACAAGCCTTGCAGGGCCTGCTGCTGAGAAGCATCCCCAGCGCATGATGCTGCCACCACCATGCTTCACAGTGGAGATGGTGTGTTTATGGTGATATGCAGTGTTTGGTGTTCGCCAAACACAGTGTCTAGTCTGATGGCCAAAAAGCTCAATATTTGTCTCATCTTTTTTTTTTTTTTAAGCAAATTCTTGTAAAAAAAGCCAAATTATATTAATCATGATTTCATTTATTAATGCAATAAAAGGGTAAAACATCCAAGGGGTGTGAATACTTTTTATAGGCATTGTATGCCACTGTATTCACAAATGAGCTGTTAACCTTATCTGTCTGAGGTTTGATAATCTTCATTAAGTTTGAATGAAGCAGACAATCAGAGGTAATCAGAAAAATATCATAAAACCAAAATAGTCAGCTAGAAGGGGCTTAATTTTGTCACTATGCATGGCCACTTTCACACCTCATGCAGTCATTAGAGCTATTGTTGACAGAAAATGTTGGTTAAAGTAGCCTTAAACCACTGATGAAAACATGATTTAATTATACATTATCAAGATATGATATTCGGCAAGCTTAAGAGCAACTTTGCTCTTTTCAAGTGTCCTAGGTAACCCACTGTACATCCAGTATGTGACCCTGTTATAGAAACTGCCTGTAACCTAAGTAAGTCTCACATCCACATATTACTCTTTATTTGCAATTTAACATGCTGGATTCAGTGGATAGTCTTGAGATGAAAACCGAAAGAGATTTTGGATCAAGTACTCTGATGATAATGGATTCTCTTTTTTATTATTATTATTAAATCTAGTTTGTAAGGAAATAGCAGAGCATCCAAGACACACGATTAGCCGGTTAACTTTGCAGCAAAACAGAGCAAACAGAGCAAGCCCATCAAAGTGTGACTGGAGCCTGTAGTGCAAGCAGCCCTTTGCTGACTGATCAGTCTGCAGTCACAAGCATGCATCCTGACACATAAAGGCAGACACTGAAAACATCACATCATAAAGTGCTTCAATTTTCACGACATGTTCATATTGAATACGTGCTACAAACTGTGTGGTGGCACACGGACAATGATGGATGATGTTTAAAACCGAGTCCGTCATGAAGACGCATGTTACATGCACAACTGAGAAAGCAATTGCGGCAGATATAATTCTCATATATACACAAATGTCAAACCGCTCGTGTTTATCCTCTTCGTCCAACTTCCCCTGCCCTTCTGTGTCTCCTTTGCTGCCACTTTCTTTTTCAAATATTTGAACAAGCAACACTGTGTGTATTTGTATGATTCATTCATTCAGCAGACTCAGAAAGAGATGCATCAGTGTATGACAAGAACACTCGGGCAGTGACTACATTTAAGGAAAGCTGTATCTTTTGTTTTCGTAATATAAGTTTTTTGAGGGTAGACCAAATGGAGACAGAAGATGAAGGTTTTTGTTCGACGAAACTTTAACATAATATTGAGGTTACTGAGAACTTAAATCGCATCACGTCAGGAGAGGAGTATAAAAAGGCTCATCACTTTCTTTACTTCGGAGTCGCTGATTACACAACAGGTGGCAGACGCCATCAGTTACTCTAATAATAATAATGATAATAATAATAATGATAATAATAATAATGAAGCCGCTTGCTCTTCTAACAGAGAGAAGAATGTAAAAAAAAACAAAACCAAAAAACACTGCTATGCCCACCTCACTACTTTTTTCCTACTCCCCTCACTTTCTTATTCTCTCAGTGCAGGATTCAGCAGTGCTAATACAGAATTAGGACAAAATACATCTAGGACAAAATATCATGCTTACACAAACCACTCACTGACTGGTTCTATTCTCCCTGATTAGTAAAAAACACTAACTTCTCTTTGCTGTGACAGCTGTCTGATATTCATTCAAATAGCAACTCCAATAGAAGGACCAGAATTCAGGGCGGCTATAAACACACCAAAATGCAGCCATATTTCTCCCTGTCATTCTTTCTCACTCTCTCTTGCACACACACACACACAGAATTAAAAGTGATCAAATCTTTTCTATAGTTGCAGGAGAAGAAACCCTATATATTCCATATCCTTAGGTTCCATTCTCATCTTTTCAGAACAGTGCCTCAGGGGACGATCCTTTCAAAAGGGCAGTGACCAAACAACATTCTCGATGTATCTCACTACTCATGTTACTATAGCAACCCAGTCATCTCTGCTGAGTGTGTGCATCTTGAAGTCTCTTTAGGAGTGTGAGCGTAAATATCCCATAAGCCTGTCTGTGTGGGCCTACATGGGTTCAAACAGCAACTGTGTACCTTGGCAAACCATCTGTGTGTGTGTGTGTGTGTGTGTGTGTGTGTGTGTGTGTGTATATTCAAACAAGTCTCTGGCCTCAGTGCATTAAATAAGTACTTGTGCAATCCAGACAGACAGAATGTAGCCCATGCATTTATAGCCACAGCTTACAGATGTCCCATAAAACATCACATGCAGGCAATCATTAAATTACTGTTTTGAAATGAGGAGTGTTCTATGGATATGGATGTGTGTAATTGTGTCTTGCGAGACTATGGGGACGAGACTATGGGGAAGGGGCAGATTGTGGATTTCGTCCAAACAATATGAGTAAGTAACTGAAGTTATTTGTCACAGGAACCAGAGACA
Source organism: Heterochromis multidens (assembly GCA_015108495.1). Taxonomy (NCBI): domain Eukaryota; kingdom Metazoa; phylum Chordata; class Actinopteri; order Cichliformes; family Cichlidae; genus Heterochromis; species Heterochromis multidens. The sequence continues at coordinate 3,242 of VUQS01045994.1, forward strand.
AAAATAAAATAAAATAAAATAAAAACTTCTCAAACCATCAGAATAACACAGTTCTATAAAAGTTAGAATCTTTTCAGTTCTCATTTGTTCACACACTTTCAAAGGCCAAGACTTTGTTTTAGTTGGAATTAGGTTCAGGTTAGGGTTAGGATAAGCATTTGTCACAGCAAACCTAGGGTTAAGAGGCTTGGAGATACACTATGTCAATGAATGTCCTCATAAAGATAGCCAAACAAACATTTATGTCTGTGTAAATGCGGGCTCCTCAAGATAGGTAGAGAATGTACAGATGGGCATGCAGAAATGTCTCAAATTATTACCAAGATATGTTCTTGGGACTTTAATTAGATAAAGTTTTTTTCCCCAACTCCTTCTTAGTCAAATTTGAGATAAATATCTTGGAGTATTAGTAGGTCAGTCTTGGTAATGGTGTATTATAATTTATAAGTTTTTTGGAGTTGAAGAGATGTTGAAGAGATTGAGCGTCATATGAAACATCACATTTGATTGTTTATGTAGCACTTATGCCTCAAAAAACACTGATCAGGCATATCATTATGACCACCTGCCTCATATTGTGTTGGTCCCCATTTTGCTGCCAAAACAGCCCTGACCCATCAAGGCATGGAAAGAGGCCACAGCCATCAAGGAATACTGTTTCCATAAAAGGGTGTACATGGTCTGCAACAATGCTTAGGTAGGCGGTAGGTGTCAAAGTAACATCCACATGGATGGCAGGACCCAAGGTTTCCCAGCAGAATGTTACCCAAAGCATCACACTGCCTTCACCGGCTTGCCTTCTTTCCATAGTGCATTCTGGTGCCAGGTGTTCCCCAGGTAAGCGACGCACACGCACCCAGCCATCCATGTGTTATAAAAGAAAACATGATTTATCAGACCAGGCAACCTACTTCCACCCACTAACAAGTGCCATGATGAAGAGATAATCAGTGTTATTTACTTCACCTGTTAGTGGTCATAATGTTCGGTGTATGTAATGCTGTTTGTAATGTGGAACTATCTCAGTATTAAACCTTTGTAAGCTGTTGCAGCTTATTTGCTTTCATACCACAAGTGTCATATAAAATAGGCACATCATTTTGGGGAAATTCATCATTTGCATCAGAGTCAGGTTTCAGTGTACAATTAGTTCCCAGTTCAAAAGATATGGAGCACTACTTGCCATACTCCAATGATCTATGAGCCAAAATCAGTCACCTGTTCTAGATTAACTATCACTGTCTGACGGAGGCTGTAAATGCTTTTATTTTGCAATAATTTTCAAGCAATTTACATTCTCCACAGCACAAATTCTTCCTTTCACTGAAAACTACATAACCCGATTAATGTGATAAATCTACTGTGTATTCGCTGTACTTCACTATGCCCTTATGACATAGCTTTGGCATTTCAGTTCTGTCAACATGACTTTATTATTAATGGTGTACGAGAATTGATTTTTGGAATTTGTGCACTGATTTATGATTGACTGGTCCTGAGGCTGTAAATCAAGTCTGGCAGGACAACAAATAAATTTCATTAATATTCAGCAATTGTTCACCTCGCAATTTAAGTCCTGTCTGAACTGCAGAATTATGTAAAGAGATAGATAGTAAGGATGTGAAGGTCGTGGCAGTGCATGGATGTAGCGAGACAGACTGTCATGCAGGACACAGCATCCTGCAAATTAATGCTTGCATTCACCATAACCGTGATCTTTCCCCTGCCTTAACTAACCTGGGTATGTTTACCATGAGGACGGTTAGCCTTAGCTAATTTAGTTTAAAATCAGCTCTAAAAAAACATCACATTGACACAAGTTATTTTCTAGATGACATTTTCTATTATTCTCAGGTGACAGTATTTGATTAAATATGTAAACCTGTTGAGCTTTTTGTTAGTAGTACTACTCGTTGGGGCTGTGCTCTGCAGTTACAGTGGCACATAATGTATGCATCCTGTTGCCACAGGAATTAACATGCATTCAGTTGGTGATGCAGATACATAAATAATTGTTCATATTTAGTTCTGATTTGGTGCCAAGTCTGTTACACCGCTGTAATTTCAGCAAATGAACATGGGGTAGAAAACTGACTTTTTTTTTAAAAGACAGAATATGCACTCAACTAACTGAATATAAATTTAGATTTGGCCAAAACCCAAATTGATTTTCACATTGCCTTCATTATGGGATACTGTCAGGCCTGAACGCCCTTCTTCTGTATCATGTTTAAATGCATCAGGTTTACAGTTTAACAGCTCTAATGTGCAGTTGTCACATTAGAAATAAACGGCAGCACTGAGAGTGTGCTGAGTGGTAAAATAAATATATTCACTTATACACAAGATTAACAATTTTCTATAAGACTCCTGCCTTATTTTCCACACCTGTGTTGTGTTTTGCTGTAACATTTTATTATGTCCCTTTATATCTCCCAATGACCTGTTCCTCTGACTGAAGAAGGAGGCACACAGACAGCCCATTTTATTCAGAAGAAGAGTCAAATAACACATGTGAGCATGCTCACAGCCTCAGAGGGAAAAAAGCCTGGATTAACAGTAAAAGTTGATAACCACTGCTATGGTAACCAGTATTTCTGACAGGGGTTTCAGGTTTTGTCAGGACTGCTAATACAAAGAAAGCCTGGCTATGTTGAACTTGCTTCTCAGTACACCCCTATGGAGAAGGATTTTATACTGTACAATGTACAATGGCACATCTGATATTGCAGTGCTGGTGTTGTTCCTGCAACATCTTAGCTAATGCTGTTCAGGGACCATCACTGCAACTAACTGATCACATATTGTGATGTCAGCATTGCAGCTGGGGGAAAATGCCTTCTGTCCTTTCTGGCACAAACACTTGAAAGCAGAAAGGCTTTCAGAAATCAGGTTAGGTAATAAAAAAAGCAACAAAGTCAGTGTAAGTGAAGTGTGGCAGTTAGCACTGTTGCCACACAGCAAGCTGGTCCTGGGTTCAAATCCACCAGGTGGCTGGAAAATGAGTCAAGTTTGCATGTTCGCCTTGTGCATGCATGGTTTTCTCTCCTGCTTTCTCCCACAGTCCGCAGACATGTATGTTAGGTTAACTGGTGATTCTAAACTGTACATTTTGTAGATGTGAATGTGAGTGTGAATGCTTGCCTGTCTCTTTGTGTTGGCCCTGCAACAGACTGGTGACCTGTCCGGGGTATAACCTGCCTCTTACCCTATGACAACCTGGACAGATACAACAACAGCAACATAGGGATATCGGATCATGCTTTACAATAACATAGCCATACACTGATCAGGCATAACATTATGACCACCTGCCTAATATTGTGTTGGTCCCCCTTTTGCTGCCAAAACAGCCCTGACCCATCGAGGTATGGACTCCACTAGATCCTGAAGGTGTGCTGTGGCCAAGATGTTAGCAGCAGATCCTTTAAGTCCTGTAAGTTGCAAGGTGGGGCCTCCATGGATCGGACTGGTTTGACCAGCCCACAGATGCTCAATTGGATTGACATCTGGGAAATTTGGAGGCCAAGTCAACACCTCAAACTCATTGTTGTGCTCCTCAAATCATTCCTGAACCATTTTTGCTTTGTGGCTGAAAGAGGCCACAGCCATCAGGGAATACTGTTTCCATGAAAAGGTGTACATGGTCTGCAACAATGCTTAGGATGGCAGGACCCAAGGTTTATCAGCAGAACATTGCCCAAAGCATCACACTGCCTTCACCGGCTTGCCTTCTTCCCATAGTGCATCCTGGTGCCAGGTGTTCCCCAGGTAAGCGATGCACACGCACCCGGCCATCCATGTGATTTAAAAGAAAATGTAATTCATCAGACCAGGCCACTTTCTTCCATTGTTCCATGGTCGAGTTCTGGTGGTCACATGCCCATTGTTGGCACTTTCGGCAGTGGACAGGGGTCAGCATGGGCACCCTGGCTGATCTGTGGCTATGCAGCCCCATACGCAACAAACTGTGATGCACTGTGTATTCTGACACCTTTCTATCAGAACCAGCATTACATTTTTTGTCAGTTTGAGCTACAGTAGCTTGTCTGTTGGATCGGACCACATGGGCCAGCCTTCGCTCCCCATGTGCATCAATGACCCTTGGCCGCCCATGACCAGGAATAGCCCACTAAAGCTGCAATTTTGGAGATACTCTTGACTCAGTTGCTAGCCATCACAATTTGGCCCTTGTCAGACTCGCTCAAATCCTTACGCTTGCCTGTTTTTCCTGCTTCTAACTCATCAACTTTGAGGACAAAAAGTATAAAGTGATGTTTTAGATCTGCTTTTAGAGGAAAAAGAAAAAAAGAACACAAAGCATAAAAACCTTCCATGCCTGTAGTGAAAGTGCTGGTATAATTACATTTGTTTCATGGTCAGTGGTGATTTCTTGCAGAAACACGATAGATTTAAAATTCACTGCAGTCAAACTAGAGACAAAAAGTTGTTCTGCAGAATCTTTATGACATGTAAAATAAACACAGGTAAGAATCTTAATGCTGTTTCTTTGTCCTAAACTGCAGAAAGCATTTTCCAGGTTGTAAATGGGTAGACATTTCTTTGAAATGGACCGTCAGTCTGACAGTGGAAATACAACTGAAGAGAAAATGCAAAGGAGGGTAGCATTGAAATCATGAATTCTTCATAAGGTGTTACAGCTCAATATTAAGAAGGTGTTGTGGTGACACTGTGCACCCAGTGCATAGCTAGCAGGTCTATATGAATGCAGGCTGTGTGGGTGGTGATCCACTGTGGTCGATAGGATTCACACCGGGCCTTCAATATCACAGCATCATGCAGTCTCTTCAGCTCAAAGCTCCATCTTAACAGAGGTAATCATTTATCCTCTGTGGATCCACTGAAATGACTGTCTGTCACACACACACACACACCCACACACACACGCACATTAGTCAATTCTCGCTCCCCCTGTGACACCATCACAGATAGAGTGATGAAATGATTTTCTCCTCCAGTGCTTTTCAATTCACATTAGGGGGAATATTGTGCTCCCCCTTTTTAAATGGCTACAGGTAAATCAAACTATATTGGGTCCACTGAAAGCCAACCCTTGTTACTTTATCTGTATGATCTAGAAAGAGGCATATGTGTGATTGCATGTCTAGATTTTTTCTTTTTTTACTTAAACATATTTTTTTATAATAAAGTGCATAATAAGTGCAATGGGATTTTTATGTGAAGCCTAAATTATAATCATTTTCCAAGTGCTTTCTGTTGAATTTTAGAGCGTGAATTATTTTAGAATATCACTAAGAGAGTGAAAGTGCATTTGCCACATACATTTAAATCCATAAGTCTTAATGGATGCTGCATTTAAAGATAGAAATCAAATCTGCCAGCAGACATACTAATGCTCTTTTCTCTCTTCAAAGTTTGCTCGGATGTGGAACTAGCACAGCTTCATTAGCAACAATTTATAGTGCCAACAACAAACCCACACATATACACAAACTCAAAGACGTCAGAGTTTCCTGCAGTGAAACCCATGAACAAACAGCTCTCCAAACAAGAACAAAGCACTACAAAGCAAATCAACGCTCGATGCCAGCTTGAAGACATCTGGGAATTAAATCACTTTAGAGAGCTGCAGTCAGGTAACTCCAACAAACTCTGCATTTCAAACTGACGGCACACACTGAAAACATTTTTTTCTCTTTCATTTTCCACCTGGCACAGGATTGATGTCCTGACAGCTGTTTGTAGTCCTAAAAATAGCTGAGAATGACTTCGTTTTGGCCCGATGATCAGCACAGAACTTTTTAAATTGCAGTTTGCAGTTGACACAACACTGAATGCAGCTTTCTTGACCTCATTCATATGTTTTGCTAGTGATTGATCCTGCACCAGAAATAGTGTTTACATGAAGCAGTGTCTTGGAAGAAGTTGCGGTATTAGTTTATTGCATGGTGAAGTACAAACTAGCATTACACAGTTTTTCCAATTTTTTTTTTTTCCAACTTCAAGACACTAAAATACTAGAAAATGGAGACTGTACACTCATATCAGAAAGCCTGGGTTAGAAGCTGGAAGTGTCACTTTCTTGCCAGGGTACCTTGATCTGGTCATTCTCATGAGTCCAGCATTTAGTGGAACTCACACTATACATTGTACAGTAAAGAATACTCTATGGTATTGCCTTTTTACTGTTACTTGAATGTGGCACGTTTGTTCTCTTTCAAAAGGTTGTATTTAAAATAATTTAATCACATTTATTTTTTAAGAAGGTCAAAAAATATTGATTTTCAGTGGTTTTCAATCTCCCATTACACTGTCTGAATTTTGATGGGCTTCTAAGTTGAGAAATCCTGTGATAGTAGACACATGGTGTGTGAAATATTTTCATCACTCTGAATGAAGCAACATTTTTTTTGTAGACTGGCTTCTTTAAGACATTTATATAATTCAGTAGACAGGCTAAGAAGTCAAGTCCAGCTGCAATGCCTGTCAGCTAATCACAATGCTTCCAATTTGGTGAACTCACATAGTGAATGCCCTTTAAGCTGCTTTAGCCTGCCCACATTTGCTGTGCACCTGCAAGCTGCTTTGCAGCCCACCTCCACAACAGCTGCTCCTTTTATGCTAGATCTGACTTAATGAGTGGAATATCTCTCGCCACTGATGCCTGCTCTGTTCTGTGTTGGGTCTTGCTGCTGCTTTCCCTATGTCCCGGTTTCCATGGATGCATATGTAAAGGCGGGGAGGTATGCTTATCCTTTCTTATGCTCTCATGCACATTGAAAGACAGGGTGGACCAAGAACAGAGCTGCACTGTCAAAATATAAGTTACTACAGCTGAAAATAACAACTTTCCTTCAACTACAGTGGTCCTGACTGAACTGAATTCTCAAAGGTAACATTTATTTTTCCTGGTTAAAAAGTCAAACAGAAGATAGTCTGGGAGTATAATGATCTGGAGTATACAGTGTAAAAGTGACAACTAGCAATTGTTCATCTCAGTAAAATTTTTAAATATATCTGACTCAGAATTAAAGATTTGTCAACAACAAAAAACAAAAGCTTGGTCCAATAAACTTCCCCCTTTTGTTTCCCTAATGAGTTTTTCCTAAGCTCCATAACAAGGATTTTTGAGTTGCAGCTTTAACAGACTAATTTTCCCTGGAGTCAACCTCACAGATTACAGCATCGTGCATGTGTGTGTCCGTTCGAGCATATGCACTTGTCTAAGCAGCACCCAATCTGATTCTTAGTAAAACTTTAGTGCAAGGGTGTCACACATAAGGCCCGGGGGCCAGAATAGGCCCAGCAAAGACTCCAATCTGGCCCACTGGATGTCTTTTGAAAATGTAAAGGAGGGCATTCATTTTAGACTTTTAACTGTATTTTCATAAATTTTACAGCTTGTCCTACTGATAAAGATCTCCCCCACAGCCATTCATACTACACCAAAGTAAAAGATTAATAATTAAATGACAGAAAAGGTCTTGTTTTTTCACTATCTACAATAGAAATTTCTTTTTTTTTTACAATGTGTCCACAGTAAAATAAATAAATAAAATAAAATAAAATAAAAATAAATAAAATAAAAATAAAACATAAAATAAAATAAAATAAAATAAAAATAAAAAAGGGCATTTTTGTGGATTAACAAAAACTTTCTGCTTTATAATTACAGGACAGCCTGGGCAATGAGCTACCAGAACTTTTTCTGTAATTTTAAACATTTATTTCTTACAATTGAAACCCAAAGAGTCATGTTGACAGATTTCTCTCATTAAATAAAGCAGCATTTCTTTATCATGTAGTAAAACTGAGACGTACTGTTGAAATTGCATTTCTTTTTCTTATATTGAGATATTGCAGGTATTAAATGTACAGTTAAACTTTTTTCAATGACGAAAAGGGGATTTTTACTAGTCTGGCTCACTTAAGATCAAAGTGGGCTGTATGTGGCCCCCAATGTAAAATGAGTTTGATATCCCTGCTTTAGTGGATGTTTTAACTGTTCTCACAACTGGTTTGTTGTGGTTAGTGTTCATATAAAACTGAAATGTATGAATACACTTCCACATACACTTTAACTCTCAGTATACATGCAGGCATTATTAATTAGTGTTTCTGAATGTATTTCCAGTTCAATTGTTAACTAAATGATCTCCAAAGATTATAGCTTTCACTAGCCTAGCATGCTTTAACTACTCATTAATAGCTCCACGTGGGTGTCACAGTATGGGAAGATCGAACTGAGGATGTCTCAGATTCAGAATTGTTACAAGCCAACAGTATATGCACTGCTTGTGAACTAGTAACTGTTACTTTCAATTTTTTTTACAATTCCAAAAAAGTTGGGTTGCTGTGGAAAATGTAAAAACAAAACAAAACAAAAACACAAAAAAACCAGAATGCAACGATTTGCAAGTCTCATAAAACGATAAATTATTCACAAGAAAACACAGAAAGAATATCAAATGTTTCAACTGAGAAAATTTACAATTTTCAGGCATTTCAAGATGTTTCAAGTTTCAAGATGGTGCCACAGATGGCTGCTTTGGTACTTCGCTCTCTCGTGTTTTGCGTGTTTCGCTTATCCAATTCAGGGTCGCGGGGGGGCTGGAGCCTATCCCAGCTGCTATAGGGCGAGAGGCAGGGTACACCCTGGACAGGCCGCCAGTCTGTCGCAGGGCTAACACAGAGAGACAGACAGACATTCACACTCACATTCACACCTATGGGCAATTTAGATTCACCAATTAACCTAACCCCTCTGCATGTCTTTGGACTGTGGGAGGAAGCCAGAGTACCCGGAGAGAACCCACGCAAACACGGGGAGAACATGCAAACTCCACACAGAAAGGCCCCGGCCAGATGGTGGAGTCGAACCCAGGACCTTCTTGCTGTGAGGCAACAGTGCTAATATATATATATATATAATATAGCCTATTTAAAAGAACTTTTTTTTTGCATGCAGAGAACAAAGTGAACTGGAGTCAAATTCCTTGTTTCTGATTCTTATTCAGAAAAATATTATCTCATTTGGAATTTGATGGCAGCGACACATCTGAAAGTATGGACAGGGCCATGTTTCCTACTGTTTAGCATCCCTTCTTTTTTTAACAACAGTCCATAGATTTCTGGGAATTGAGGAGACCAGCTGCTGGAGCTTTGGGAATGTTGTCCCATTTTTGGCTGACATTGGATTCTAGCAGCTTAACTGTCCTGGGTCTTTGTCATATTCTTCATTTCATGATGCTCCAAATATTTTCAGTTGGTGAAAGGTCTGGACTGCAGGCAGGCCAATTCAGAACCTGGACTCTTCAATAACGATGCTATACTGTTGTAATAGCTATAGTATGCAGTTTAGCATTGTCCTGCTGAAATATGCAAGGCCTTCCCTGAAAAACATATCATATGGATGGCATATGTTGCTCTAAATCCTGTATATACCTTTTAGCATTGATGGTGCCTTTCCAGATGTGCAAGCTGCCAATGGACCCCATCAGAGATGCAGGCTTTTGAACTGTGCACTGATAATAACCTAAATGGTCCCTCTCCTCTTTAATTCGGAGGACACAGCATCCATGTTTATTGTTAGGACGTTTCCTTCTCACTCAATATGTCACTCAACATTTCCACTCAATATCTTTCCATTCAACATGTTTCCTTAATATCATGCAATGTGTACAATGTTCCATGTATAGTTAGAGACAGTTACTTTCTCATACACATGCACGCACACTCACAGAGACATGTATACACACAGGAGTTAATGTTGCACATCTGGGTCGTGTCCATTCAGTGACATGTAGCCTTACATAGGGAGGTAAACAGAGTCGTAAATATGTAGGCAGAGAAGAGCTCAGGTGCCAGCAAGGTACCTTAACATAAACAAGGAAGATTAGGAACAGATGTGGGAGAGCCTAGGTCAACTATAAGATAGTCAGGCAGCAGAGATTCGTTGTTCTTCTGGGATAGCATGAACCAGGAAACCCTTGGCCAAGAAGATATCTCAATGTATAATGTATATTAATTGTTACAACATGAATAAAGAAACTCATCACTACATTTTCCAAAAATAATTTCAAATTTTGATTTATCTGACCACAGAAGTTTTCCACTTTGTATCAGTCCATTTTAAATGAGCTTTGGCCCAGAGAAGATGGCAGTGTTTCTGGATCCTGAGCCCATGCAGTGATTTCCATGACAGAATCATTCCTGTTTTTAATGCAGTGCCACCTGAGGGCCCAAAGATCACAGGGATCAAGTATTGTTTTCTCCAGATTCTCAGAATCTTTTGATATTATGTACTGTAGATGATGAGATATTCAAAGATGTCGAAATTTTACATTATTTTGAAATTGTTTCACAAATTGTGGATGCAGTTTTTTGCAGATGAACCTCTGCCCCATACCAACTTTTTTGAGACATGTTGCTGCCATCATTTTCAAAATGAGCTAATATTTTCCTTAAAATTGTATATTTTCCCAGTTTAAACATTTGATATTTTTTCTATGTACTATTGTGAATAAAATATGGATTTTGCATTCTGTTTTTATTTACAATTTACACAGTTCCCCAACTTTTTTGGAATTTGGTTTTAAGGTTAATTATAGCTAATAATGCAACAATCAATTTTATTTGAATGAATTTTCTAAAGCACTTGAAGCTCAGTCTTTAACTATATTCAGCAATTCATTTAACAAAATTGTATAACATACATACTGTATGTTTAATTTTGACATGTACTTGAGGCCAGATAGACTGTACTTTACCTGTTCAGAACTGTGTGATGTTTCACAGAATCAACAAAGTTTCAGCGTGTCCTCTTCATTTTTTAATTAATCATTCCTTAAATATAATTATTCATACATACATACAGAAATAAATATCCTTGATTTGTAAAGCCAAAGCTTGCTTTGTAAAGGCAAAGTTTCATGTGTTGCCACATGAAAGGTCTCTGATTTTTAAATGGAGGAAACACAAACCCATCCTAGAGGAGGGTAGCAATACGTGCCACTGAAGACAGAATTTTATTATTAACCTTACAGGAATATTGTAATTAGGTGAACAAGAAGATTCCGGTTGTCAGAAATCTTGTCTAAATGTGTAAATCTTAGGAAAGTCAACAACAATCAAATGTTGAGAAATACTGAAAAGGGACTGACTCGTGTTGCCTTGATATTTTGAGTTTTCTCAGCCTTTTCTTTTTAACAGTGGAGAATATGGATGAACTTTTAAAGAATGATACTTTAGATAAATGTCAGCAGAACTTTGCCAGATTGACTTGTATAAAAATTTAAACTCGTGAACCTGCAATATTCACATTAAGTAAGCTTATTATTAATTGGAACTGCAGTTCGATTACCCACTGGCTTCAGTAATGGTTAACTTTCTCCTCACAAGCCAGTTCATTTACTCTGGTTGGAAAGTAAGGCAGTGAACATAAGGCAGTAACTACAACAACAATGATACATATCAAATACAAGACATATTAAGATATTCAGTGAATTTCTTCACACCTTTATTATGAAATTTGACCCAAAGACTATAGCCTGTTGACATCTGCACATAGAAAGCAGAAGATTATTATTTAATGGGCTCAAATCACAGCAAAGTAATTATTTGGGTTGACGTATATCATAAAAGAAGACAAGCAGCTGCCCCTCGGCCACTATCTCTTTCTCTCACTCACACTCACACAAACTCAGTCACACAGGGGGATAGGGATGATGGGAGTTGTGAGTCCAGTGTAATTACCCACAGTTCTCTGTGTGACATCTGTTCATCTGATAAGCCTTGGGTTCATCTATCACTCTTAAAAATCAGTCAGCTCTGAGAAATTGGTGTGGATCTCTGGCATGAAGTGACCCAGCTTGGCCTGTGGGCTGAGGTTTGCAAAAGTCTGTCTGTGTGTGCACAGGCTAAAGAGCTGAAGTGCAATTTAAACAGTGCTAGCTGTTACAAACTGTCACTGTAGCGTTCACAGTTTGCTTGTTATTTAAAAAAAACAAAACAAAACAATGAAAGCAGCTTAAATATAAGTGAAACCGCATTGTACTGCTTCTTCAATACGAGTTGAGGGTAGTAGCTAGTGCAACAGGCCTGAATGAATGTCTGAATCTCTGTTTGTTTTAAATATAGACACCCAGACACTCCTCATTACAGGTGTTGTCCAGGGCACATCCAGAAGTGTGGTTGCCTGCCTGAGGATTTGCTGTGTGTACTGATCCACAAACTTTGGATTCTTAATTTTCCTCAAAGTTATGCAAACAATTCATGTCCATGTGAACATACAAACAACAAGGAGAGCTTTCAGAGGTAGAATCACATTTTTAGCTGATCAGAACATGACTTATTTAGTAAAATGTAAACAAAGCCATTTTGAGAAAAGCATGGAAAATAATTGTAGACATTTTGATATTTGTAAGATTTTATTTTACTCGGATTTAAAATACTATTTAGTATAGTACAAACATTGCATGAAAGAGAAATAATGCAATGTGCTGTTGTATTGTGAGCAGTAGGATTTGTGTTTTCCCAGTATTCACGGAGGACTTGTACGTTTAGAGAAATCCTTCTGCATTTTGTTAAGCATTTTTCACAACATAAAATGTCACAATAATACATCTGTTTTACATCCAGAGCAGAGCTGTGAGGCATTAAAGTAGGGAGCTGGAGAATGAAGAAAAAACACTGCACAGGAGAGACAGGCAAGTTAAGAGAAAGAGAGATTGCCACCTTCAATTCTCTGCCGAGGGATAAAGAGATCGCTACCCTCCATTTCACAAGTCTGTCCCTGATGAGCTGGTTTAGTCGGTTCTGTTTAGTGATGGGCCAGCCACAATTACGGGCAATCCACTTAACTGGTGACAGCTTCCCTAAACGTGATAAATTACACGGCGGGGTAGAAATAACATTCTAAACTTTGGTTTGATGAATTTGGTCTCTGTTTGGTTCCAAAACTTTGAAAGTTAATGAGCAAAGTCCCACAGCTCCCGAGGTTTTAATTGGTGTATTTTGTTGTGATTGGCTATTCTGAGGTGTTTGGGAGGGAGGTAATGACCCTGATCTATCTATCTATCTATCTATCTATCTAATAAAAGTACTAATAAAATGGCAAATTCATTAAAAGCTAATTGTACAAAAATCAAAGATTAACACATTTAATTGCAAATAATTAATTCATAAAACTGACTAAATTGCAAAGTAAAGGATTATTTGCTTCTTTAAATACAAATCAAAAGCAGATTTACAGAAGTAAAAGAAAACAGTCAAAAGTCAGCCAAAGTACAATAATTAATTTATAAATAAATAATGGAATTTTTTGTTCAGTAAATTTGAAAATGCACTTTGAAAAGAGACACAAATAACTGAAACCACCAGAATTAAGAATTCAGCCTTTGATCAGACACTTTAAAGGTCAGTCCAATTTCATCATTTGCTTTTTCTCCTCCTTTTAGCTATTTGACTTTCTTAGCCATTTAGTTTCCCCCTTTAGTCTCTCCATTTTCCTTTCCATGACACACTAGGTCAGAGAGGACCAGTGGGTAATTTGCATTTTTTTTAACCTTATTTTAGCAAGGGCTTAAGTGTCACAGAAAGGCAGATAACTACCAAACCTAACAATCATACTGTGTCAAAAAAAAAAGGTATGGTGCTATTATTTATTTTTATTAAATACTATGTGACTACTCTTTGTAGAATTTGAACAAAAGAGATAGATCTTACTTATATAATTTTACTGGGACTATTTAAACTATTTGGACTAACCTGTTTTTCTATGTTTATGTTCAGCTATAACCACACACCATATTTCATTTAAAGACATGACACTGGTATCAGTGCTCTCTCTAAAAAGGTTTTCTCAAATGCTGACCTAATTCCTTGCACAAGTATGCTAAATGCCCTGCAATACACTGATGACCTGTTAAGGATGAACCCTGCCTTTTGCCCTATGGTAGGGCTGGCTGGCTGGATGAATGGATAGATGGATGGATGGATGGATGGATAAAAGTATATTAAATAAAGTAATATAGTTCTTAAGGACTGATCTAAATTATTTATGGGGTAAAATATCTCTGCCCTTTTTATGTTTCTTTATAAATGTATTTCTGTCTCTTGTGACTCACCCGTTCAAACATACACTTTCATTCTTCACTGTTATTCTTTCCCTTTCTTGCGCCCTCCACTCTCGTATCTCTTGTGTATACCTCCATTGTGACACACACAGAATCGCTGACATTTTCACCCTTCTTTCTGTCTCTTTCACTCTACTCTTTACATCTTCCTCTACCTAGCCTCTCTCCCTCCTTTCCCCCCTTTCTCATTCTAATGCATGGCTGTATATTTGGCCTTTGTCGAGACACCTTCACTCCTGGAGGATGCTCCTGGAATCAATTTAGGCTGCCTGTGCCAAGCCACTGATCAACAATTTACAGGCCATCAACTGCTGGGGCTGCTGGGAGGCTGTTTAACTGGTATATTATGTGTCTGACATGACAGAGCATTTACAGCAGGTATAGCCCCAGCTTTAAACACAAAGAGTACTGCCTATCAGGAATACCTCTGACATTAGCTTATACTGCGTGTGCACAATTCCATACTATTCGCAGCAGTTTTATTTAACCTGCAGTCGCTTTCCTGTTTGCTGGCACACTGCCTTTTGGGACCTGAGTAGATTTAATCTATGATTGAGTTTGTAACACAACTGTACTGCAGCAAAACTGGATCCTGTGGCTGATCAGCTGAGGGCTTTGGTTTCAAATTTGAATTGCATTTTTTAAGAAAACATCACAGAGAGGAAAAAAATCAAGGCAACAGGCTACAGAGCAATGAACAAAGCACCAGCACACTTCAATGGAGTGAATTTCGTGCAAAACATTTAGCAGAGGTGAGGTTAAAACCTGCATGAATAAATTTAGACCTGTAAATCCATTGGAGAATCCTTGCATGCCTTTGTGTTTTTTGTTGTGAACTCCTAAATTAGGAGTACACAACTTAAGAATTCTGTAGTGCTGTATCCATAGAGATTAATTAGATTCATCGGGGCTCTCACATTCTCTCTTGACACTGTTTATGCGTGCAGAGAAAGGGAAAGAGAATGAGACCAAAAAAAGAGAGAGCGAGAGAGAGAAAGTGTGGGAGACAATTGGGCAGTTCAAACGACAAACAGGCAGAAAGGAATGTAGTGGTTGCCATGCGACGGCCATATATAGTGGTGATGGCCTCGGTAATGCTACCTGGCGTTCTGTTCAGTGATTTAATCAGCTCTCCCAGCCAGCCATAAATCATCATCAGGGTGAGTTACAAAAGCTTAAAAGAGAAACACTGACAAACACTAGAATTCACAACACTGTTGCTGAAAAATAAGCTTGTTTCTCTGACTTCTGTCCACTTCTACTCTTTTGTCCAGAACAATTACATGGTCCAGTGTATGGTCAGTGATTGTTTTAAAGATTAATGGGCGCAGCCAAGTTTGTAGCCCAGTCGGGAGAACACTAAAAATGGTTGTGACATCAGTGTTGCCAAGTGAACAATGACTGCATGATGCATTTATATTAAAATGTACCCATCAGTAATTCTAACAACCCTTACATGTTGTGATCTTTTTTACATGTCGTGCTTTTTCAACAGTCGGATTTGCAACCAACAAACCAGGCCAACAGTATTACACATCTTCAATTAACCAATCACATCTCATCTTGTGAGATAAATATTTCCACTCATAACCTTTAATAAACTCTTTGTTACTATATTTCACAAATGCGTTGTACGGACATTGAAAGCGTCAGGGTTTGAATGGTTTATTGTAGAGTAGCTTCAGTAAGGATCTTATAACAAGAGATACACTGATTGCAATTTTTTTTTACCAATTTCCCATTTCCCATTTCCCAAGTGCAACCTGTTAATACTGATTTTTGCTGATTCCAATTTTCTTTCTAAGAACTGACAGCAAATACAAACAATACAAACAAAATTCAGCTTTTCTTCAATGCATAATATATTTTCATAATAAAAGAAATGATTAAACTTTAGAGTTTCTCCAAAACTGCAGTAAGTTAAAAATAAGTTTGCAGTAAGTTTCTCACTGAAACAACTGAAAAATAAAAGCTCTGCTACTGGGAAAAGGTAAAAAATTATTTACTGACTTACTGTACACCCGCCTTTACCTGACATAGTTTACCTTACCAAACAAAAGCAGGTGAGGTCTCTGAGCTCTGGATAGCTTTAGCTTTAGCCACTTTCCCTTTATTAGTTTCTTTAAAATGTCCATTCAGATGGGTGAAGGTAATTTAAATGTCTGATTAGGTTTGTTGTTAAACCAAATCCCCATTGGTTTACTTTGGCGAACTTTGTTTCCTCACTCACAGTAATGACATGTTAAGCTGTGGGTGTGGGTGCTACTGTGCATGTTTTGCACATGCATTAAAGGGACCAGCTTGTAATTGGACATATGTGAGACTGAGTGGCCAAATCATCCAGTCCATGGCCAACTGATAAGTGCATCTATACTTATAAGAATATACACTATGTGCTAGAGAGTTGCAGTCGTATGCCATAAACATGGCCCACGTGGTCAGGCAGTTGATATGATTCATAAAAGGTAAAAACTGAAATTTTGGTTTTTCCAATATGATCATTTTGATGATTATACTATTTTTTGTGATTTTAGCACACTTGTTACTCTGGCTTTGCATGTTACTCCATGTAGCGATTAAAATCAGTATGTATGAAGTGCTTAGACAATAGCAGAACCTCTTCTTCTTTATCATGCAGCAGAGGGACAGTGTTGAGTGTCTAGTGCTGACATTAATAAGCTAGATAGCTTCCAGATCCTGAGTGGTATTCATACACAAGCTATTGGTTCTCTCAAATGACCCAAATCTATTTTTAAAAAATGGCTTGCAATGACAATTTATTAGCCAAGGCTGTAGCAGGTGGTACATTATATTTAGTAATACCAAAACTGCCAAATTGGAAAATTTGATTTAACTTTCAACTTCTAATCACATAGAGAGATGAGGAACACCTTTCTTCTTTCTTACTTCACCTTTATTTAACCAGGAAAAAAAAATTAAAACTCTTGAGATTAAAAATATGTCCAAGTAGGACAGCATAAAGTCATGAATTCCTAGCACATATACAAATCCATAAACCAGTTAAGTACAGGAAAAGAGTAACAAAACAAAACAAAAACAAAAAAAATTTCAGTGTCAATAAAAATAAATACCTTAGAAAAAGTAATTGTGTAATGCCAGAAACAAAGGTAATAATATTCAGGCAAAACATCTGCAGTAACTGCATTCAAGTTATTTAAAACTCGACTTTCTAGAAGTCCAGTGACATTCTGACAGAACATTAAACATTTTGCTGTATGTATAAGATTTTTTGGGAAATATAGCAATAGTACAGAGCACTTGAAAAATCAACAGATCTGCCAAAGTACAAAGAAATCCATAAATACTTTATTTATTTATATATATATATAATTTATAATTTATTTATTATTATCATGAACTCTTTACATTTGTGTGGAATCTTCCATCACTACTCCCACAGTCCACATTATTTATCTTTTTATTTATCTTTGTTTCCTGCTATCTGTGGACCAGCTCCTGGCATATAATGTCAGAAATGACAGTCTTTGTTCATTTTTTAATGAAAGATTCTCTTAAATTATGATAGGAAGAACACAGCGAAAAGGGAAAGATGTAATCTTTAATTAAAAAAACCCCACCTAACAGCACTTTTAGCATGTAACTCATTGGGGAAGGAGATGAGATACATTCCTTTAATGCATCTCTGGGCACTGATAGTCTATACTTCATTGCATCAAACTACAAAGGCTATAAAGAATTATGTCACTGTAGCACACAGTTTCTGCAAATGTTGATAATGTATTATCATCAATGCAAAGTTCTTTTTTTTATTGATACATTAACTATTTTATGTCAGGCAGGTGAAAAGTATTGAATGCACAAAATGCTGGCAGCCATACGTGCCCATGCCATAACATAGCCTCCACCACATTTGACAGATGATGTGGCATGCTTCAGATCATGAGCTGTTGCTCTCCTTATCGATACTTTTCTCTTTCCATCATTCTGGCACAAGTTCATAATTATTAAATAATTTTTCTTCCAGAACTTGGCAGACTCGTTTAGATGTTTAAACCAGTGGTTTGCACCTTGTTTAAACTCCCTGTACTTCCATTCATCAAGGCATCTCTTGATTGCAGACTTTGCAGACTTGGTTAGTTGTGAAGTTGTTTTTCTGAACCATGGAAAGAATACTGTCATCATCATTAACTTCAGATATTATGTCTGCTTCATTCGTCATGAAAGAACAAGGGAACAGGTCTCATCTGGCCATGAAACTACTTGTCAGTCAATTGTCAATTAAATTTGGGGACTATGTATAAAAATGGCTCCAATTTGGATCCAAGACTTAATGTAATACCTTTGTTGAACCCCTTGAATTAAAGCCACCTAAATTTGATTTTTTTATTTTTTATTTAAAATCCACTGTGGTGGTGAAAACAGACAAAACTACAAAAATTGTGACTTTGTCCAACAAATTATGGACCTAACTGTATTTGACTCTTGTTGGCTCCTTTAGTCTTCATGGAGAAGCTTTAGCTACGATGTCCCCAAGTGCTTCCATATTTAAAATATTCTACAACATGAATCTTACCTTGTGTGTTTTGTCCAACTGGCACATTTAAAGGCCATTAAATAATCTATGACCTTTACTACGTATTGGTAGGAATACCAACATCAGCAAAACTTTCATCTTGCTGTATACCAGCAAATTATTTGTTTCTATGCTATTCCATTGAGTAATATTTGTAGATTTAGCACGTAGGGCAGAGAGATCCTCATCTATGTCATCTAAAGTTGCGCCCTCCAACTCCCCTTTAAGTACAGGACAGATGGCTCTTGTGCAAAGAAAGCTGTCTGAAGTAAGAAGGAAGCACACACAAACACATGCACCCACACAGATACAGCAGCAGGTAGACTTAACCATAGGTCTTATCAGGTTGCCCCAGCTGTGTTGCCAGACGCTAGCCTCTACTCACCGTCTGTCTGCCATAGTTAAACTGGGGGTGTTTAAAATTAGATTTAACATCGATCATTTCCCCGGTCTGAATAGGCCCCAATGTCAGAGGCTGGCAGGGGCAATCCCTCACCCACTGTCCGTCTGTCTTGCCTTAACACAACATCAGTCAGGCCTGGGAGAGATGGAGGGAGGAATGGGGGGAAAGGAAAACAAGTAAAGGAAGACAAAGACAAAGGGGAGTTGTGGGAGTGAAAAGGGGGAAGGTGGAAAAAGCAAAAGGAGGGAAGAATCGGTAGAATAGGAGATGAAAATAAAGAGGAGAGAAAAAAGACATAAGATGAGATTGTGGGGGAAAGAAATTTAGTTGATCAGTTTAGCACCCTTTATTTCACTTTTATCCTTTGAAAACATTCTAGGTACATGTAGAGCAAATGCAGATTCAAGTAGAGTTTTAAACAATTCTGTTAATTTATTGCATTATTAATGCTGTTCAAAGAATAAGACTACAGTGATAGAGGCTGCAGGTTCCTAACAGTAGTGTCATTTACACGACTTATTTGCATGGTAATTGTATTTTCATGCTACGTTTCCCTTTATGCAGTGTTACCACCAAGGTAGAGGAGGAAGCTGATCTGCATATTAACGAGCTACATGGTAAGTAATAGTAGCACAATTTTGGACTATAGACTGAGATATATTCTGCTCCTGGATGTTTTCCCCATATTTTAGCTTAACTACTGACACAATGTGACACAGTAATGTGATTTTTTTTTTGGCATTTGACAGGATATTAAGACACTGAAAAAATGTTGTGCCTGGAATCTGCTGGTGCCGCTCTTCCAGTTTCAGAGTTACAGCTCCTAATGCTCCTATTACCACTGGGACCACTTTGGACTTTACCTTCCACATCTGCTCCAATTTTTCCTTCAGTTCCTGGTACTTGTCTATTTTTTTGTGCTCCTTCTTCCTGATGTTGCTGTCTGCTGGGATTGCCACATCTATCACAACTACGGTCTTCTGCTCCTTGTCAACCACCACTATATCTGGCTGGTTAGCCAGCAGCTGCTTGTCTGTCTGGAACTCAAAGTCCCCCAGGCCCTGTTGTTCTCAACCACCTTTGTTGGTGTCTCCCATTGGGACTTGGGGATTTCTAGTCCATATGTAGCACAGATGTTCTTGTACACTATCCCAGCCACTTGGTTGTGCCTCTCAGTGTATGCGGTCCCAGCTTGCATCTTACATCCTGCTACTATGTGTTGGATAGTCTCCAGAGCACCTTTGCACAGTCTGAAACTTGGGTCCTCTCGGCTGTGGTAGACTCCTGCCTCTATGGATCTGGTGCTTAGGGCCTGTTCTTGTGCTGCCATGATCAGAAGCTCTGTGCTGTCCTTTAGGCCGGTGTTTTGGTAGGATTTCTTGATGTCAGTCACTTCCTCTTTCTGTTGATGGTACATCCCATGCAGGGGCTTGGTCATCCATGATAGTTTCTCTTCCTGTTCCGCATCACCGTCTGTCTTCAGCCGCATGAGGCATTCTCGGAGCAGCACATCTCAGGGGGCCATCTTCCTCATGTATTCACAGATGCTTTGTGTTTCATCCTGGATTGTGGCTCTGACACTCACTAATCCTCATCCTCCCTCTTTCCTTTGCTCACAGAGCTTTAGAGTGCTGGACTTCGGGTGACCTCCATGCATTGTGAGGAGTTTTCATGTCTTGACATCAGTGGCATATATCTCCTCCTGTGGCCAGCTTATTATTCCAGCTGGGTATCTGAAGACCGGTAGGGCTTATGTACTGATGGCTTGAATCTAATTCCTACCATTGAGCTGACTTCTCAGCACCTGGAGGTTTTTGGCTTTGGCTGATCTTTGTGCATCTTTATCATGGTTTCTATTGGCCCATACCCAGTTAACTCTGCTATTCTGCCTTCTGGTAGCTCCTCTCCTTCGGTCCAGATCACCTTCCCTGTCTTTGCAACCATTTGGCTGTACTTATTCTGTCAAAATTACATCCCATTGTCCTTGCTGTAGATCCTGGTGAGGTTGATCAGTGAGTCAATGTCTCGCTCATTCCTGGCATACAGCTTGATGTCATTCATATATAGGAGGTGGCTGATGGTCACTCTACTCCTGAATCTACATCCGTATCCACTCTTAGTGATGTGCTGGCTTAGAGGGTTGAGACCTATGCAGAACAGCAGTGGGGACAGTGCATCACCTTGGTATATTCCGCACTTAATGGTGACTTGTGCAATCGCCTTTGAGTTGGCCTTCAGTGTTTTCTTCCACAGTCCCATTGAGTTCCTGATGAATGTTATTAGTGCACTATTAGCCTTGTACAGTGCCAAGCACTCCAGTATCCATTTGTGGGGCATTGAGTCATAGGCGTTCTTGTAGTCAATCCAGGTGGTGCTCAGGTTGGTCTGCCTGGTCTCAAAGTCCTGGTATACTGCTCTATTAACTAGGAGCTGGTGCTTTGGCCTTCTGGTGTTTTTGCCAATGCCTTTCTGAGCTGTGCTCATATGCCTACTTAGCTTGGTTGCTGCGATGCTGCCACGATGCCTGAGAGGAGCTTCCATGTTGTGGAAAGGCAGATAATCGGCCGGTAATTTGATGGCGTCGTACCCTTGTGGGGATCCTTCATGATCAGGATTGTTGTGCCCTGTGCTAGCCAGTCTGGATTACTGGCTACTGTTAGCAGACCCCTTATTTGTGCTTCCTGGAGTGCCATTAGCTTCTTCAGCCAGTGGGCGTGGATCATGTCATGTTCTGGTGCTGTCCAGCTCTTCATTCTGGAGACTTGTTGGATGTCTGCCTTTGTGATGTTGACTGGGTCTTGCTCTGGGAGGTTGTTGTGGTCTGCTCTTAGGTCCACCAGCCACTTGGCATTGGTATTGAGTGACACTTCTATCTCCCAGATGTTCTTCCAGTATTGCTCAGTTTCAGCTCTGGGTGGGTCTGTCCTTGTGCTATTATTCCCTTGTAGGTGAGAGCACACCCTGGATGGATATCTGGAGAACAGGCCATTTATTCTCTTGGCCTCTGCTTCTCTAGCATATCTTTTCAGCCTTGTGGCCATTGCTGTGAGCTTTTGTTTGGCACTTTCTAGAGCCTCAGTAATAGACAGCTTGATGTACCTCTTTTTTTTAACACTATTCCGGTTACATCTTAAATTAATAAATAAATAAACTCTTTTCGACTGTAGATGCATTTGCTAGTTACCCCTAGAGTGGAGCAAAATATCACATGACTAGTAGGTAATTTTCTTCACAGTGCTTTTTTGGGTCACGGAATAGAAGCAAACATGCAAAAATAAATAAAATTTTATTTAACATAAAATAGTGAACTATGTACTTTCTATTAGTCAAATTTAATCATTACCACAAATGTAAAAGCAATAAATATATTAGTCACAATTTATAACCCTGGAATCTTTGTGTTTTGACTAGGTAGTGGGAATTATATGAAATTAAATGCTACAAAAAGCTCAAAACATTATCTTAGTACAGTATAGATATAGATAGATAGATAGATAGATAGAGTTTATGAATATTAAACAACCCCTACTCCAATCCTGATTTCAACAGCATGTTCTGAGTTTTAGTTGTTAAATTGTTTACTCGAACACTAGACTGAAAGAGTTTTGAAAGGACTGATAAAACAGATAAAAAATGTCAAAGAAAGCTCAGTCACTTCTATGCTGTGCCACACCCTTTGCCAGTCAAGCAGCACATCCTTTAATGAAACACACAATGAAGCCTTTCCAAGCATGATATTCTCTCTGTAATGCCATCCATCCACCACACCCTAGTTATGGCCTTGAAGCTGTAATACCCACTCATTGGACTGTGCTAATACCATCAGCATCCTTGTTATGTTTGTGAGGCATGGCCTTGCCGAATGCGAGGAACATTGATTTTTATATCCCTGCTTCTAGCAAGGTTTGTAGTATCTTTAGTCTTGCACCTGGCCTTGCATCTTTATTGCATTTTTGAGTTAATACAGTAATTAAACAGTTATCGTCTTTCTGATTGATTTGATCAACAGTGTGATAAATTCTGTCCTTTTCATAGAATAGATACTCAGTCTTGGTTCAGGTAATTCCGGAAGACGCTTCCTCATTACTGTCTTTATGGCTGTTCAATTAGAGTTTCCATCACTATGAACTGAAAGTGAATTAGCCCAACACTATAGACTATGGACTGCAGTCAACTATTTGCACAAAAGGGTCATTTGAGGCGTGGAAATGGGTTTTATTTCAGGAATGAAATCATACGGCTGTTACAGTAATGAGAGACTAGATGTTCCCATCTGTATATGGACTTAACACTAATCGGATAATGTATATACGGACTCCAAAATTTGCTGAGGCTTTACTTTGTCTAACGTACAGGGACCAAAAGACAAATTTCTATATGTGGATTTTAAATTAATTTTCAAAATGTTCTGTTTTTTTTTACAGAATTATCTAAATCTGGAACAATATCCTTTTACTCTATTAAGTTTTAGTTGAAAATGATTGATGATCCCGTGTCTATAATTTTGTTCTTCTGTAGATTATAGATCAGAAAGGACAATGTATATTTAGAATCATATGTACTGGCTAGTGCTGTTTGGTTACGACCACATGAGCAGTCTTCCTGGAAGTAAATTTTTTTAAGTAAGTAAAGATTTCACAGGATTTTTATTTTACGTGGTTTATGTCCAGTCCGCAAAGCAAAAGAGATAGAATAGCAGACTGACATTCAATCATCAGCGAGAGATCTGTTAAATGGGAAGGATGCAGGACTTTAAAGCCATGCAGGCAGACTTGTGAGATACAACATCCTATTATTGGCTGTTATAATCAGTTTAGTAACCTGCCTTATTTCTTTATCAAAGAAGCAAGCTTGAATCCATAGTGACTCCACCTACTGTGAAACCACAGGACCCGTTTACAGGTTTTTCCATGCATCATGCAAAAACAATATCCTGCATTTTATCAGGGTAAAATATTATTTTCCAGCTCTCTCCTTTATGGCCAAGTACCTTCAAAACCAATGATATTTCCATCAAGCCATTAAATTACAAATACTACTATATTGTTAGCATGACAAACAATATGGTGAACATTAGGCCTGCTAATTATTAGCACTGTTAGCATGAGCAACATACAGAGGTGCTAGCAAGGCTTTGTTCTCTCTATCATCCCCAGAACTGTGTGTCATACTTGGCTTAGTGAAAAATAATGAGAATGAGTTGTCTTTTACCATATATGTCCTTTACTTCCAACCAAACTAAGTTAATTTTCCTCTTTTTTTCCCACTACTGTCTTTTTCCCTCTTGAACCCTTTGCGATATCCATCAATCCTTAACTGTTGAGGGACACACTCATTTCACAGGTCAATTAATTTTAATCAGAGTGTGTCAATTTAATCTGGGTTCAAACCGCTAGACGGACACTTTGTGAAAATCTCATTAACCTTCCCATTTCCAATCTGCTCACTTCATCAGTGGGGCACAGCAATGACTAAGTCATTTTCAAACCCACGCTTTTTCTGTCAGTAAACAAACTCCTGAATTTGGATAATGTCACAGGAAAAGAGGCGTCTGGAAAAGGACCCCCACCCCCCAAACACATACACACACGCACACACACACACCGAAAATGACACTGACATTGACTTAGTGTCCTCAGGTAGGTGTTTTAATAGCAATAACGCTGGCAAGGAAATCAATGTGAACTCAAGATAAAGTTGAGGTTAAATGATTGCTTTGAGGGTAAGGGGTGACTGCAGCAGGAAGACAAGAATCACAACAATTGTGATGGTTAATGCAGGATGCGAGTGACGGCACTGAAACACTTGTTAAACAACAATTGTCCCGATCAGACCAAAAAGTAAATCTCTGAAACTGTGTTCACACTGCACAGACAAATGTTGCTATTGGGATATTTGTCCTTGCATCTGATTTTCTACTACTGTGTACTTTTCTGCATCAGATAGAATTTGTGCATTTGACAAAAAAATTCAGAAAAATCTAGTAAATAGCTCATAGTTGCTAAAAGTAACTACAGTTATTTTTTGTTTTTGCCGTGAATGAATGGAAATCTAAGAGAGCCAAAAAGGACTGTGAACACGGAAGTTATCATTACTGGGTGGCTAGTAACACAGAAATGGGATTTATGGTCTGTTTGCATGCCTATGTTGTGTAACTTTGTGAAACTAATGAACTGTCATTCACGCCCACATCATGATGATTGTCTCTCTCTCTCTGTGTCTTTCTAGTTCTCTTTCTGGCCCCAACTATTTTTGGCTCTTTTCATGTGTACAATTTAATGCAACACTCTCTATACTCCCCCAGCAACAACTAAAAATACATTGATTTCCAATGTACTCAGACAGCACATCTTAAGAATGATTTCAAGACAGCATGAAACAGCATTTTAAGTTGTTTTTGTGTTCAAGCAAAAGAAAGAGTCTCATCAAGTATATTACACGGTGTTGTTTTTTTCTTTTGGCCATTCCATCCAATTAAAATAACATTACATCTGGATCATCACTGATTAGCAGGTATCCTGAGAATGTTTGATCTTTGGACCAAAATGCACTCTAATTATTTTACCCCTATCCCACCACATGTCTTGATTTTAGTCAGTGTAACAGATTTTTACCAACAGCTAAAACATTATTAGTGCAGCTTAGGTTCTCTGAGATTAATGCCTCCATTAACCAGCTGTTGGTATGTTTTCGGCTGCAAAACCCCCATTTTCACAATCTGCAAGATTGTGAAGAAAAAATGCAAATGATCCTTGGATTATACTACACTAGTGTCTCTCTAAGTAAATGAAACAATACATAATTAAATTTTAAACATGTGCGCGGACAATTTTTAAATGTGATCATCACTATTTTTAATATCGTAAATAAACAAATGTTCTCTATTTTATAAAGAATACTAAAATTGCAATTACAGCTGAGCAGCTGTATGCATGAATTACACATGCATAATTAGATTTATATTAATATTAGATTTACAGATGGAAAATCGACATATTTACAGTGGTTACAGTGTTGTTAGTTATTCACATGACCATATTACAGCTTTTACTTAGTCCTCCATTAAATTTACCAGACTTCAAAATGAAACCCTATGACACTAATGAAAAATGCTGCTGTTATATGCTGAATCTTTACGCTCAAAGATTATATCTTGTCAGCTAAGGTTACACACACTTCATTAAGCTTTACTCTTATCCCAACTAATGCTTAGTGCTTTTTATTCTAAAGGTTTCAGTGTGCTTGGCAGACCAAATCAAGTGCACCCGACCACTACGGCCAAGTACTCATTATTTGGACTTCAGTGTCGTGGAGAGCTGATGAGATGCAAACTCATTTGCATGAGAGGCCAAGACACCCTTCAGAAACCATAGAGCCGTGCAGGAAAGCCGCTGTACTCAACACTGGCCTTTCATCTCTATCTCTATCTCCTTTACTCTTCTATTCACTTTCTTCCCTCTAACACACACTCACACTGCCAGGCACAAAGAATAATAGGCATGCACTGCAAAAAAAGGACAAGGTTAGCAAGACATTTTATTTGCAATGAAAGCTTATCAGGTTCATTTTACAATAGCTTAAGTGAGTTTACTCTACTGCAGACTCCCAGCATTATGTGAATTGTTTCAGGACATTTGTTTTTAAAAAAGAGAAACTGTCTCAGAGTTTCTTGTTTGGAGGCTTTCATGATTATTCTCCGAAAGAGGTCATTTGAAGTGAAACAAGCGGAATTCAAGAGAACGAGCAGCTGCACAAAACTACCCTGAAGTAAGGGTGATAATTATTGGTACAAAATACAAGGCACTACCAGGCTTGTAATTTTTATAGTGTAGGAATATGAGGACACACTCACAAATACAAACACACACGTGCGCGCTCTCTTACTCCTGCTCTCTCACTTTCTCATAAAAGCACTCTCTGGCCTTTTTAGTATTCTGATGGGGTTCGTGATTCTCTGTCAACATTTGACTTCACAGGCGGTGAGGATCAGACTCATACAGAGAGAGGCCAACCGCCTGTGGCTCACCACTGCAGAGGACTATTGATAGGGATTACACAGACAAAGGGACAGACTGACAGAATGCCATATAGGTGGATACCTGGTCTACTTACACTTGAAGTGAAGGGACATTTGACCTTAAATGATTTGGATTGTCACCTACAAAATTAGAAACTGTAAGAATAAACCGAGGTACAAGTGGCTTACTCCCCTTGTACTGTCGCCTTGAGCTACAGTGGCCTGTTATGGTCAAAAAACAAGTAAGACAGATCATTACAAAACAGACAAATAACCTTGCTAATTACAGCAGAGGCCTTTTTTTTTTTTAAATGCCTTGAAGACATATTACAGCCATTTTGTGCTATGAGGCAGTTAACAGTTATTCATATAGTCCCTTTAACATTCATCTCACATCCAGTTTGCTTCTGGATATGATTCAGCTGGAGTACATTTACGGCTGACATTAAAATGCGACGGCAGTATACACAGTGAAATTGGATTTCTCTTCCCCTCGCCTAAATGCAGATTGTGTCCTTTACGTCCTTCGAAACTGACAGTAAACATCTCATCTTACTTGTTCACCCACAAGTACCCAATTTTTGACATATATTTTACAATTCAAGCCATGTGTTGGCAGTTTGATGTGTTTTATCTTTGTGTGTAGTTTCTTTATGTGGATCGCAGTTGCTTTGCGTTGCTTTTCCAGATGCATCCCTGGGGCATCTGGGAAACAGAGATGGCATCCTGCACATGCGCTCTTCCTTGTTCAGAGAAATACTGTACTGGAATATGTATTGAAACATGCTGTTGCAGTAATATCCTGATAGTAGTAAAGCTGCAGAACCTGTGACCAAATACTAAATATTTAATCTTTACCGATTTAAACTTCTAGTGGAGAGGAGAGGGGGCTGAATTGTGCATCGTCCTTCCTCTGCATCTGCCACTGAAGTGTCCTGGAGCAAGGCACGTCTTATCCTTGTTGTAGTTATGCCTTCCAGGTGGATTTGAAATGATGAAACATTATGCTTCTCTCACTCCAGAGCAAGCTAATTTCTTACTGTCAAGATCACAGCTGCTAACTCAGTACTCATGCTGACCTCTCACATCTGTTTTCATTACCCCAACCTGAGCTCGTGTTTACCTACAATAAGTAGAGAGTAATGGGCAAAAAAATGTTGCCAATGCTGGGTCAAATTCCCCATTTGCAGACAAAAAGATGTTCCTGTAAGGTTAGGGGAGAGTTGGGGTAAGATTAGCCAGAGGGTAAGTCATATAACCCCTAAATTAAGTTTCTACTTTCATTTTCGTCATGCTGTAGAAGGAATTTGAATAAGGATTTTGCTAACCAATATCTCAGTTTAAAAAGATACAACAGGTATGATGATGAGCTGGCAGTGTGGAAAAAGAAATGATTAAATTACCAAAAGTGTAGCCCAGAGGAGTGTACTAGAAACTTTATATTTCTAGTTCTTGGTTTCTTGTTTTATTCTAGTTCCCTTTCATGCCCTGTCCCAGTCCTGTCTCTGTTTTTGTTATCCCTTTCTGTCTCCCCTGTTGTGTCCCCGTGTCTGTCTGGTCTCTCCATAGCTGTCTGTGTTCCCTGTCTTGTCTAGTTAATATGTTTGTAGTCCTGGTCCCTGTGTTTCCCTTCCTGTTCCCATATTCACCTCTCTGTTTCATCCTTTTGTCTCCCCAGTCAGTCGTGTCTCCATGTTTGTTTATCCCCAGTCCCAGTGTTAAGTTCACGTGTCTTAGTCTGAGTCTCAGTGTGTGGTTTAGTTCCTGTTTTACTGTGTCAGTCCCTCGTCTCGTGTGTGTCATGTTTAGTTTTGCTTCCCTTGTCTCATCTTCCTTGATTGTTACCAGCTGTTTCCCCACCTGCTTCCTATCCTTTCATTATCCTGTGTATTTATTGTCTTCATCTCCCCTTGTCCATTGTCAGAGTGTACTGTTCAGTTCCTTGGTGTTATTCTATTTCCTAGTCTCTGAGTTCTCTAATGAGTTTTTAGTTTTTTAGTTTAGTTTTGTGTTTTGTCACATATAGTTGTATACCAGCTCAATAAAGGGCTCGCCTTTAGTTAACCTTCACCTGCCTCCGCATCTGCAATGCTCACTCACCACACATGAGCTCACAATAGAAATTATTGTGAGTTGCGATTCTTTGCCCCTACTGAGCCACTACAACCAATTTTAGGGTTTCCCCACCTGCTGAATCCCACTTTAATCCCTGACTGTACTCATTTTCCTGTTCAGGTGTGGAGGTACAGTAAAAAAAAAAAAAACCTTGTACTCCCATGTACTAATATTACTTTCTTATTATGTTAATATAGCACAAAGTTCAGTTAGCTTTGTACAACAATAGCTGGTAGAAATGTCCTTCAAAGAGCTACTTTTTACTTTCTTACTTTGAATATATTTCAGAGCCTATACTTTTTCACTTTTACTTGAGTAAAGAATTGAAACAGTACTTCAAATTTTAGTTTATTTTTTAACACAAGTATCTGTACTTCTACTTAAGTAAAGAATGTTTATTAAATAAACAAAAATAATGGCACACAAAAAGAAAAAAAGAAGCATACAAAAGCACAAACAAGAATTTTTTGCATAAATTCCCCTTACAGAGATTGAGTTTTTGGCTTGTGACTTGACAACTTGATTGGGATAGTATTAAGTGATGGTCCACCCACAAAACAAGGATAAGCGTATCAGTAATAGGGCCTCAGTTCCATGCAGTTCCAGGTACTTTCTGAATCTATCTAGTCGATAAATAAATTACAATTGGGTCCACTTCTGTGTCTGATGCAGGCCTGTGGTGACTGTCTTTTTTTGGATGAAATGTCACAGCTGAGGGTGGTGTGGCTGTGCAGTGGTTACCACTGTTGACTCACAGCAAGAAGGTACTGGGTTTAAATCCTGTCTTTCTGTGTGAAGTTTGCATGTTCTCCCTGTGCCTGTGTGAGTTCTTTCTGGGTACTCCGGCTTCCTCCTACAGTTCAAAGTCATGCATGGGATTAGGTTAGTTGGTGATTCTAAACTGACCATAGGTGTAAATGTGAGCATGAATGGTTGTCTGTCTCTATGTGTTAGCCCTGCAACAGATTGGCTGCCTCTACCCCCTCCTGCATGCTATGCTTATTAAGCAAGGCCGCCACATTTGAAGGTGAGGATAGGTCTGAGGTAGACTGGTGTTATTCTTTCCTTAAACAGCGTCCTTGTAAAGGCAGAGGCAGCAATTTTCCCATGTGCTCTAGGTCTTGGGGAGTAAGCAAAGTTTGAAAAGCATGTGTACAAGGTGCTGTTCCAGAAGTAAATCTGTTGGTAAGTAACACTGATGCATTATTTCAGCAAATAATTGCCAGTTTTAAGAGTGGCATTATCTGACTGTATGACTGTTTGTTGTGGGACTGATCCAGGCAAGGAAATCCCAGCAAGCTGATTCTGTTCATCTGGACATAGCATTTTCAGTGGGAGAAACTCCAAGTGACTTCTTACGTCTCAGCAGACTTTGGCCATGAGTACCATTCACAGAGAGTTGGGGAATGGCTGCAATCACAGCAATGTTTTAGTCCCGCAAATGTGTCCGTATGCGTACACGATTCCGGTCAGACAGACGGGGGGAATGGGGTTTTCACCCACCCCAGATGTGCCCCCGTGCAGTCCTTCAAGATCCTGACTGCACGTTGCTGGGAGCGGATGACATAAGCATCTGCCAAATGTTGATTGGTTGACAAGTGTGTGGAGTTCACCAGGAACGTGACAACCGTGTAAAAAAAATAAAAGATAAAAAAATGCAGCATGAAAAGCGCAGACAGTGGCTGCAGTGGACACTTTTGATTGTTTTTAACACTCGGTTTCACTTCAACTCTTTGTATGTTATAACTTTGCTCTTTTCCTGACGGACCAACAACAGCACAAGCAAGAGTGGCCCACAGACCGGTTGTACCACATACTTTGTACACTGCTTCCTTTTGACGACAGAGCTCACTGCAGGCGTACATGCCATCCCTGGTGACAAAAAAGGACCCAGACAGGCAGTCTTGCCAGTACATTTATTACACTTGAGTACACTTTATTTTCAGTGTTTCAATAATCGTGCTGAGAGGCTTTTCAGCCTGCTTTCTCCAGCACAGTCTCCATCAGAACTCCTTCCTCAGTCCCGGCGTGCCACTAAATAGGAAGACATCATGGGGATGAGAGCCAGCTGGGCACAAACAGCCTTCCCTGGTACTGCCCCCTGAACCCATATCCACCCCTCCCCTGCAGCCCTGCCACATACCCCCATTGCCCGACTTAGGCCGGGAAGCCGTCCGGCCTAGCCTACTAAGGTCTAGCCTAAGGTCAGTCAAGGGGCAGGCTCAGCTCCACAAAGTTCTGGATGAACCGCTGGTAATAGCCCGCCAGCCCCAGATAGAAAGGAATCTACAATACAGCAACATCCGTGAGGTGTGGAGAGGAATCAATACCATCTCTGGCTACAACAAAAAGAAAAAACAGCCACTTATCGGTGATGTGGAAAGAGCTGATTAACTCAACCAGTTCTTCAACAGATTCGACTCTGCGGTCACACCCACTTCCACTGCTGCTCCTCCATCGTCTTCTCCTAATTCTCCTCAACATATGCGCATCTTCACTGCAACTCCATCTTCTCCTCCACAAGTGTGCTTCTCCACCACAGCTCCCCCTTCTCCTTGCATCTCTAATGTGGCAGCTACTTCCCCTCTCAC
>VUQS01045996.1:5762-15762 GCA_015108495.1 Heterochromis multidens
CACTGGCAGCTATTGTAAAAGTGCAGCTTCATGCATTTATGCTGCAAACATTTCCTTCACCAGGTTTAAGTTCCTTTTAATGCTCCATGGCCATGCTGCAGGAATTCACTTAAGTACAGCCATAAAAACATTTTATCAAACCTAACAGATTTCTGTGGAACAATTAATTGGAGACATTGTGCAAATGTCATACAAGCAGACAAAAGTGCACATATGGTGTATGTGTGTTTTTAAGTAAGTTGTGAGAGAATTGTAAATAAGATTTTGTACAGTAGAATTTCATTTTCCTACATAGAGTTGACTGTGAAGATGCATGTCAGTGATGACATTCAAAACTGTGTTAACTGATAGCTGTACAGTTGCTATATCATGCAAGGCACACATCTCTACCCTCTTCTTCCTTCAGTCGTGCTTTTTCTTTTTTAAAATGATGAGTGGCTTTATATTTTGCCTCCCATGTTGCTATTGATACATGTACATCATAAATGAAAGGACCTGACATTCTGGGAGTGGAATTAAGAGCTTTAAAGTGTTTTGATGAGTAAACAAATGTATTCAGTGTGCCATACTATGTGCTGTAATACTAATTTAAAATTAAAGTAATATATAAAAAAACACCTACAGGTTTAAAAACACAGTTGTTTTTTGTTTTTTTATAAAGAGCCTGTGAGTACACCACATCTTTTTCTCAGCTGTGTTTCAAGATTTGATAACTGGCCGCAGATAATGACACCTTCTCTAATGTGAGGGAAATTGCTCAATAGGAAGCTTTTAGATATTTTAAGATAAATTGTCCAGCTTTGGAGAGGGGTCCTAGAGCATATCCATTTTCCAAAGCAGCTAGGCTTACTTTTGTTGCACCTGTACATTGCATTTTTGTTTTTATTTAAAGTGCCACTGCCATTTCAAAAAGAAAACCAAATCAAAGCAAAAAAAAAAAAAATCTTATGCGACCTTAGCACTGTGAACTAGTTTATACTAAATTGCCTCCATCTTTTCAGATTGGCCTAGTGGGAGGTTACACCTACAGTGTATACAGTCAATGCTGCAGTCTGTTTCTGCTGCTTATTTCTGCAGCCATTAGTGTTGTCCAGAGTATAGTGGATAGTGACTCCTCGAGGGCCAGTTTAGGGTTTTAGGTCTTGGTCTGCAAGTTTGGTTCCCTTTAAAAGCACCCCACTGTAGTTACCACACATACATTCACAAGCACCTTTATAGGAAGGTGGAGAGCTCCCAGATTTGACTGTTTAATCGCCTGTCCCTCCCAAATAACTCCTCCCAGCGTCTGAGCCAGTAAATATGAATATGTTCCTGTAGTCAATTTGGCTGATTATATAACCTAATAAAATAAAATTACCAACTCATGTTGAATTGCCTGCAAAACACTTCCCATGAATTTTTCTTTAGAAACTGCCGTGCTTGAACGGTGCAGTATTTTAGTCCTCAAGGAGCAGTTTAAGGAACAAGTCCTCAAGCTCTATTCCCACTGCAGCTTGTTAGCTCGTGTTATTAGCTGAGCTGCCTGGGCAGGAAAGCACGCACGCAAACACACACACACACACACACACACACACACACACTCATTCAGTCACATTGCTTTGGCACTTTTGGGCTTGGCGCAGTAAAGGCAGCCAACTTCTAAAGCAGTCTACATACAGTATAAGCCGGTTAGAGTATAATGGTTTAAATAAAGACGGGCAGAGAAAAAGGGATTATGACTGTCTGTGTAGGCTTGTTATACTTTATCCCTTTGCTGTTCCTCATAAAGGAGTTTCTGTAGCACCACTCAGAGAGCCTTCATAAAGTGTCTGCGATTGTATCTTTACTTCCTGCATTTATGGTCTTGCAGGGTATTATTAGGTAAAAATTTGCTCTGTAGACTTTTTCTGTATCCCGGCATCACCCTCTATCTCCAGTGTTGTTTCAAGCAGATTGTATCATTAATGAAAAAACACCCATTTCACCTTCTCTTACCCTAAACATTTCCTGCCTTGCTGCAGCTCTGTAGTTTTTTTCTGATAGTTGTAACATGTCAGTGTTCTTGCAGTTGTGTGTGTTTTATCTTCTTTCTTTTTGATATTTATTTTGAAATGGTGGCAAACCCCTAACCGGTCCTGACAGATGGCTGCCCCTCGCTGAGCCTGGTTCTGCAGGAGGCTTCTTCCTGTTTAAAGGAAGTTTTTTCTTCCCACTGTCACCAAGTGCTTGCTCACAGGGGGTCGTCTGATTGTTGGGGTTTTCTCTGCATTATTGTAGGGTCTTTACATTAAAACATAAAGTGCCTTGAGGCAACTGTTGTTGTGATTTGGCGCTATATAAATAAAATTGAATTGAATTGAAAGTGTTAAGAAGATTCAGATTTTCACATGGTGCAGGTGAAATCTTTTCTTGTAAAAGCTAATTTATCATTTCATTTAGTGAAAGTGCAGCATTAATGTATGTAAAGTACAATATAAAAACATACAAAATATACAGTGCTTAACAAATTTATTAGACCACCTGTCATAAAAACTAGAAAACGCAAATATTTTAGGAATCTTTAAAAAACTTGTTTAAAACTAAAAATTACTTTGTCATTTATTCAGCAAATAACAAACTGAATTCACGTTTTTATACCCAAATTTGTGCCGGCACACTGGACTTCTTTGAGAAGTCAGAAATTATTAATATTAAATTAAATTAATAAGGATAACATTCAACCACTAAAACTAAATTTTCTGTTCAGGAATGCAAGTAAATAACTGTAATTTGGCATCTTAATAAAAAAATAATAACTTGATTTACCTTTTTTCTGCTTTTTTGTAAAACAGTAAATTTGAAAATTCATGGATAACAACAATCATTATATTTTAGCATTAAAAAATATAATTTTGATTAAAGAGCTTGCACATACTGGTGGGTTAATCATTACAGAAACAGAAAAAATTATTTTGGTAATTACCAATACTCTTAATTTATGGCAGCTGTGGCGTAAACCTTACACTGGGTGGTGGTCTAATAAATTTAAGAGTTGTATATTTTTGTGATTTTAAGTGTTCTGTTTGTTGTTTTTTAATATATTAAGCACTGAGTGGATTATATTGTAAATTCAACCTTCCTCTGCCCTTAGGTTCTAGCTGATTTCTATGTGAAGGACTCTGTTGAATTTTACACAGAAATTAAAAGGTTGTGATTTTATGCTTTCTCCACCACTTGCGTGAGCGCCTCTTTTCTGCTTCTCAACAGTAAGGAACAGCCGCTAACATTAGCTTAGAAATCAAGGCTACTAATCACTGTGTTCAATTCAATTTTATTTATATGGCGCGAAATCACAACAACAGTCGCCTCAAAGGTATAGACCCTACAATATACAGAAAAACTCCAACAATCAGACGATTCCCTATGAGCAAGCACTTGGCAACAGTGGGAAGGAAAAACTCCCTTTTAACAGGAAGAAACCTCTGGCAGAACCAGGCTGTGGAAGAGAGCCAGAGATTAATAAACAATAAAAGAGGTCAATAAACTACCAGCTCATCACACATCAACTCCAACATAAACTCTACATGAGAAAGAATTAAAAAAAGAACTGGGTTCAGATACTATTGTATTGTATGTATACTTGTTTTTGAACTCCACATTATGAAGCCTCCAGTTCAGTTTTGTGGCCATTGCCACCTTGATTGAGATGATCTAGATGAGTGGTGAAGTTCTAAGTTATCAGGTAACACCAGTTGAGCTTAGTTTACAAGCTGTATCCATTACCTGTGTGGGTGCAACGCACAAGCAAACATATCTGCTAATTAGTGCTAAGTAAAAGACTTATAAAATACTAGAATTTCACTCACCAAAATTGAAGCACAGACTCCATGGACAGGCTGTACCATACAGCAAGCTGTACTATTTGCCAGATAATTCAATTAAAAATGCTCAAAAAGGCACCAGCAAGATGCTGTAAACCGATTTGTGGAGATTGTACGGCATGATTCACACACCATAATTTCCTCAATCAAAGCAGGGTAAAGTTAACTGTTAAAAATGCAGGCATGAAGTGGACAGAGACAGTTGCCCGATTAAAAACAGACTTCTGGTCTCAGAATCATCTGTAACTTAAAAACTGTAGTAATGAAACATAAGATGTGTGTCTGCAGCAGGCAGTTGATCTGCTAACAGATACCAGTGCACTCTGGTTAGATATTTGTTCTTCTCTCTCTTCTCTCTTTCTGCCCCTTTTGCTATTTGTTCGTTTCTCATTCTGTTAATCTCACCACATCTATCTCCATGCAGAGTTGTGGTTTCTTTAGAAAATATAGGCATTCCTCTGTGAAGAGGTTCAAGTTTTGCATTGTGTGTCAAAGGGTCAGTGTGCACACACCGTACCTCACCCTGATTCTCATGCTGATAACCTGTGTGTGTGCTTCTGCCTGTGTGCGTGTGCATAACAGATAGTAATCCATCACCATAATGGAGCTTTAATGGCTGCAGTAAAAATCATCTTCAGCAAACTCTCTCTCTCTATTGCACAAACACACATCGTACGCGTACCTCTGTCTACCTTGTCTACCTCTCTGTTTCCCACAATCCTCTCTGCCACTTCATAAATCAGAACTCAGGCTTACAGCATTCACTTTAGCCTCACACTGTGCACTCACACACACCTGGCATGTCAAAACCCAAACCACTGGATCACACACACCAATTCACTAACACCTACACTCATAAACACACACATACACGCATGCACACACAAACACGCATGCAGTTACAAGAGCCATGAATCTGGCAGAATTTTCCCACTTCCATTATTTCATCTACATTTCTCTCTGACCACACACTGTGATTGCATGAGACACGTTCCATGGGAGCTTAAAACCAAAACATCCAAACTTGTACCTCATACCTGGAAACTGTTTATATTTAATTTCTTTGGGTCATTAACGACTTTTGGATTATGCATGGCAAGAGAGGAAGTTTATTGCTTAGCAACAAAGAGACGTTTTTTTTCTACTGAGTATTAAATCTTGATCACTTTCTAAAGAAAGCTGGGCTTTGTTTTTCTAGTTTTGGCCTTCATTCATCATATCAGTTATGAGAATATTTATTTTTCTCCCTAGGTTAATTGTAACAATTTAAGAATGTTGCAACTCAGCTTTTTAATGGAGCCCATTATATTTGCAGGCATGAACAACAAAAAAAAAAAGGGGGGGGAATCAAGGTCATCTTGACATTCATCTTTGTTTTCATTACTGAAAAAGGGGATCATATTGGACATTCCCTTACAGTCAGTCACAAAATAATTTCAGTCAGGACCACTTTGGTCAAAAGAAGATTGTTATTTCATGTGCAGTAGTTTATATTAGGTGATACGGTTCTGTTCTATGCAGAGAAAAGCAGCAAGACCTCTGGTATAGAACAGAGCAGGCATCAATGATAACAAAAACGAATATTATTAAGACACAATGAAAAGAAGAAACTGGGGTAGAAGTGGGTTGCAAAGCAGCTTGCAGAGGAAGCAGCAACTGTAGACAGGCGATCTGACCTGTCTTAAATAACAGGTGACTTTAAATAACATACCCTATATGAGATTTTTCAGTAGCTAATGTGGATTGGCAATGACACCAACTGCTATTAGTTGGTGTACTGGGCACCTTAATTGCTTAATTAAAGTAATGAGATATAATTAATAAAAATCTTAATGTACTTCATTAACTTATTTGTCTGTAATCACACATGAGAACTGAACATTGTAGATAAACTGTTAATAGACTGGACTTCTTTTAGGTTCTTCAAGATGTTTCACCTCTCATCCGAAAGGCTTCTTTAGTTCTAAAAGCTGATGGGGAGTCCCAGGTATTTAACCTCTAGTGGGACATGTCAGGACATGTTTGTGAGTCGTTGCCCCACCCTACTACCATGTGAGTTGTTAAAGTCACATGGGTTAAGGTTCTAATGGCTGTCAGATCGCCTGGGAAGGGATCTCAGAGCTGTGTTATAGGTAGCGATAGTTGGTGTTGTAGGCCATTACCTCTGTTCAACGTTGGTCTTTCCAGTTGGACATAGATGGAGTCCTTTGCTCTTCTCTTAAACCATCTGTCTTCTTTGCTCCATTGCACAGCATGTGCAAAAACTGTATCTCCCTACGGTGTAGCTCATAGAATTACAGTATACAATCTCAGATAAGGTGTAAGAAGGCACTGGGTTATTTTAATTAGTCACAAACCAGTAAAAATAAGGAACAACTTATTTTCTAAACTGAGGTGTAAAATTTGTTGCAGCGTTGTAATGTTTTGTATTATTATAAACACTCTAGTAATGACAGACAAAATTTCTAAAACAAGCTCCAGATTGTACACATTCAATTTTTCCTTAAGCTGGTGGTTTTGCATAAAAGCAGCCTGTGACCACAGAGTCAACTGTTCAGCATAATGTGATACGTTCTTATGGACGCAAGTGGCACTGAATTCATAATACTAAACATGCAAATTATTACAGCTGTTCTGGTTTTTGTTAAGTAAGCTGATTGAGGTGATGGCCAACATACTTTTTTGATTTCCTCAAGACATCAATTTTATGCCTTAAAACACATGAGTCATGGATCGTGCTATAACTTAATATCATAATTGTGTGGCTTTTTTTGTATAGT
The DNA here is from genome assembly GCA_015108495.1 of Heterochromis multidens. Lineage (NCBI taxonomy): Eukaryota > Metazoa > Chordata > Actinopteri > Cichliformes > Cichlidae > Heterochromis > Heterochromis multidens. The sequence goes on from VUQS01045996.1 coordinate 12,382, forward strand.
CAGTGTATGTGATCCTGTTTTTTGTGTGTTTAACCCATTAATTTCTGATTTTTGAGCACCTTTTGAAGTGTTTTTCTCAGGTGTAGGTCAAGGTTGCCCAAGTCAGAAAGCAGATGACAGCAGACAGATACTAAGTTATTTATCTCTTCTCAGTTGTCTTACAGTCTTATCTTTACTGCTGTGTTTTTCTGGGTGATTGCAACTGAAATGCAAGGCCATTAAGTTGAATCACCTGCAAACATCATCAGCGTAGAAACGTGTAACAGGGCTTTCTAATTCTTCTAACCCATACACACAGGTGTGTGAGGACATTGGCCCAAGCACGAATGAGGACAGCAAACCAGTGGAAATGATAAAAAAAATCAATGTGCAGATAATGAGGGCAGATATAACACAAAGAGATAAGTGATAAAAGTTGGACTATGTGCTCAGAACTCATCACTCAGCTCATTTTGTCACTTCCTAATGATACACAACTGTGATTCCTCAGATGCCAAAATTATTTCGCAGACCTCCAAAGTTGTTGTTTTGCAAAGCATGTTTCCTGCTTACATCACCTGGAAAGACTTAAGACATTAAGTTTTTTTTGTTGTTGGGTAGGGGTTGTTCCCTGCTGTCTGACACTAATGGGGCTTTCAGAATAGGCCAAATTGAACCAAACTTCACACACACAAACACAGGTAAATGTTTGTGTGTGCTCATTCTCTCCATTTTTCTCCCTTTCTCCTCTTGTATATTACTGTCATTATCTTCTCCCATTAAATGCCTTCTTTGCCTGTCAGCCTTTCCTCTTGTCTTTCCAAAATAGTATTTGTTTTAGTGTAGGCAGCTTGATCTCCTCTCAGGAGGAAGGTTCTGGTTTCAAGGTGCTGGATGGCTGATGCCTTTCTGTGTGGACTTTGCATGTTCTCCTTGTGCCTATGTGGGTTTTCTCCATTTACTGTGGTTAATTTGTGATACTAGATAAGCTGTAGTCTGCAGTGAGAGTAGGGAGCAGGTAGAAGAGAGCCCGGAAAGGTGGAGGAGAAATGAGGAATAAAATTCAGTAGAAGCAAGACAGAATACATGTGTGTGAATGAGAGGGAGGCAGGTGCAACAGTGAATATGATAGTGAAGGTAGATGAGTTTAAATACCTGGAGTCAACCATTTAACGCAATGGACAGTGCACAAGAGAGGTGAAGAAGAGAGTGCAGGTAGGGTGGAGTGGGTGGAGATGAGTGTCAGGAGTGATTTGTGACAGAAAGAGTGAAGGGGGAAGGTTTACAACATGGTAGTGAGACCTGCTATGATGTATGGTTTGGAGATGGTAGCAAAAAGCCAGGAGGCAGAGCTGGTGGCAGAGTTGAAGATGCTAAGATTTTCATTGTGTGACTAAGAGGGACAAGATGAAAAATGAGCATATCAGAGGAACAGCTCAGGTTGAAAGGCAAGTTTGAGATGGTTTGGACATTTGCAGAGGAGGCATAGTGGCTATATTCTACAAATATAGATGGAGTTGCCAGGCAGGAGGAAAAGAGGAAGACCACAGAAAAGATTCATGGTTGTAGTGAAGGAGGACATGCAGAGCGTTGGTGTGACAGAAGAGGATGCTAGGGATAGGATGGGATGGAGGCAAATGATCCGCTGTGGTGACCCCTAAAGGCAGCAGACCAAAGAAGATGATTATGAGCTGTAGTTTAGTGTTGGCATGAATGGTTTTCTATCTCTCTGTGATAGAGTGGTGACCACTAATGTCAACTTGAATAAGCTCCAGTAGGGAAAATGGACAAATGGATGTACAACTAATAACATTCAGTACAAAATTTGATTCATATTCAAAAAGTTTTATTGATATCCTTAATGGCATTTCAGGAGTTTACATTTTAGCGTCCTGAAGTTTGGGGACTTGCAAGCAATACAAAAAAAAAAGTTCAAAACTGAGGCAAAAGGTTTAGCTCATTACCTATATGGTCCTAGTACTAAAACACATCCTACATTTCCCAAAATGCAGCTTGATATTGTCTTTGATTAGCATTTTTCTGCCTTTACACACAGCTGTTGCCTATTTCCAATAATTAATATAACAGCATAATATATGGATAATGACTTCTTTTTGCATGTAATTTATTGGATAGATTATCATTAATCATTATTACGTGCATCAGTTTTACACATGAATAAAGCCACTGTGATATAAAATACCACTGAGATTTGCTGGCTAACAGATGAGAGCGGCGGGAAGAGGTTAAGACTTAACAAGGGAATATTTGCCAGTATCTGACCCAGGCCTCACACACACATATACTTACACACAGACACAGACAAACATAAATGTGGGCTTGTGTTACACGACTGTTTCAGCGGCTGTCTTATTGATACAGATGTATTGGTCATTAAGTCAGTTAGGTTTGACGTCTCAGCTCCACCGCAGCCAAAGAAAATAACATCAGCGCGCTCTCACAGAAATGTTCCACTGTGTCCGAACAGAAAGAACTACAATTTGGTGCTTCAGATTGCAGTCTGATACGTATGTGTGTGTTTGTGTGTCCTAAACCATGCTCAATGATCATTCATGGGACCATATCAAGAATTTGGATTCTCCTTTTCTTTTCTTTTCTTTTCTTTTCTGCTTCTCATTTTCAGTTTTAAGAAAAAAACATGTTAACAGAATAGTTTGAGTTTGACTTTCTTCTTAGCCATAACCATTTGCAGGTTAACTTAGCAAGATATAAGTGTAAACAGTTAGCCTGACTCTTGTGAAATGTAGGCGTATTTATCAGTTTATCAGCATATCACACTTGTTTTATCTCTGGAAATAATAAATAACTAACCGACCAAGAAATGTCATGTTCTCTGATTGTTTAGAAATAATAGATGACATCTAATGGAAGACAGATTTTGTTGCTCTTATGTAGAGCCAGCTATGCTTGTTGTTGGTATATAAAAAGTGGATGTAGCAACCATAACATCACCCGTTGCTTAGTGATTCCCATTTTGATTCATTGTTTGGCATTTTGACTATTTTGGAGCTTATACGTGAGCTTATTTGGACAAGAAGGTGGAGTGTTAAGCTATCACTTTATGCAATCAAGCTCTATTTATAAATTCTACAGGTCTTTCACACAGGTACAGATACTAGTTAGTGCTAACATAGAAATAAAATACTACAATTTGACTCTCGAAAACAAACTGACTGTTAGACCTTTTAGAGAGGTCCAGTTCAGTGAATTATTTTAGCTGAGGTGAAGCTGAGAACACAGGTAGTGTTGGCACCATAGACAGTATAAAACATGGACCTATATTCTACATGAACGCCACCAGATGGCGATAGCTGTGGCTGCAAAAAAGACTTCCAGTTCTATTGTGGTTTTGCAGATACATTGACCACCAACTTAACTTAT
>VUQS01045996.1:17250-39637 GCA_015108495.1 Heterochromis multidens
CAATTCAAACCTTTTTTTTTTTTTTCTTTTCCTTTTTTCCTTTTTTTTTTTTTTTTTTTTTTTTTTTTTTTTTTTTTTTTTTTTTTTTTTAATTTCCTGTTTTTTTGTTTTTTTTTCTCCAAGTGTCTGATGAAATGTCCTAACATGCAGTTTCTTTCAGCAGTATTCTCGAGATAGTTGTGTAAATTGTAAAGGGAGCGGTTTAATTAACAGATACACAGCTTTCATCAGGGGTAACATGACACTTTAATCTATTGTTTTCCATTATTGATGAAAGGCACAAACTACAATAAATCTCGCAAAACTCCCTTTATGAAGACACACCGGCCGAGTCTGGATGGTCTAAGTTTCTTTTTCACCTCTGAAAATAACACGTCTCGTTCAGTTACGGTGTCCATGCTGACATTAGGTTCAGATAATCCCTTTTATGACAATCCCTTTAGCGTTAACATGAGGTGAAATCTGAACTTACTCATTTACCCTTAGTGAAACATCTTTTTTTCATTTTCTTTTTTTTCTTTTTGGAAGGGGAGAAAATATAAAATAAATGTTATATATACTTTTTTGCTTTTGGTAATATATATTAAACATTAATCTTGTTTAATTGAAAGTGTTGTCATCTGTTGGTTGGTGTGCTAGCGTATGGTAATGCGTCAAAGTTGTTTTTCTCTTTTCTTTTTTTTTCTTTTTTTCCTTGGACACTGTTATTGGGAACGCATATTGCACCTACACCAGTCTTTGTGTCCACCGGGAACATTTTCTCAGACTCAGTTTCTTGTTCTTGTTGTTTACAGTGGAAATGACACTCTGCATGTCTCCCACAGCGCTGACAGCCTTAGCATGATTTAAACTCTTACAGCAGTGAGCACTAGAGGTTGAAATTGTTTCAGCTTAAAGCAAAATTTCCTTTTTTTTCCCCAGCCTTATACTGTACTGAGTGATGCGGCCGTGACAGGAACTGTTTAGCGCTGCTCCCTAGTAAGAAACACCTGGTGGACACAAAGTCTGAAGACTCATATTCACATTATGCTCTCAAATCTGACTGGGATGCTCACAAGAAAAGGAAAAGACAGATGATGTTTGTTGGCACCTGAGCAGCTCAAAGCCACACGGGTGCAAACGAGGAGCTTCATTTCAAAGATACCTGAAATTTCCCACTGCTTTAGGGTGGAGGTTCCTCAGATGTTACAACTTTTTAAAAGCTGAACTGTGTTTTGTTTTGGCTTTTTTTTTTTTTGTGGTTGTGTTCTTTTAGGAGGGGGGACCCCAGCAGATTTGAGTGTGTGTTGTAAGTTCAGTATTTGTTGTCTGTTTTATACTGATAATGTTTGTCACTTGGGGTTGTGATGACTGGGACTCACTTTAAATTTCTTGTGGATTAAACATTAGAATGAGAGAGAATGGAATAAAATATGGATTTATCTTTATTTTCTTTTGTCTCATGCCTGTTATTTCCTCTGGCTTGTTCGCTGTCAGATTCTCTTGGATATTTGACAGGTGATAGTTGTAGCTGAAATGAAGAAAACACTGCTTGATTGTGGCCTCTGATCAATTTTAACCAAAGGTAAAAGTATCCAGTGTCGCGCAACAATAAAAAAAAAAAAGGAGAAAAGTCATAAAAACGAACTTTCTTTCACATCAGCTACTGAACATAAGTAGTTTTGTCCTTTTGTAAAGTGATTAAGAGTAAATCGCAAATCACTTTTTTCTTTTAAATGTCTTTACTTTTTACAACTTTAGCTTTCCATTCCCTTTGCTTCCTTCATTCTGCCTTGTTCTTTCACATGCACACTGAACAGTTTCTCTTATCTTGAGGTTCATTTTCCTATCCGCCCACAATAATGTCATTATTCCATCCCCCAGTCCTCTTTATCTAAACCAGTATCCTTTAGAAAGACCTCATCCTGTTCCAGTTCTCCACCGCACAGACACCCATACACTCCAGCAAAACAGTTGATTGTGTTTTAAATTGCCCCCAATGCCCTGAGCTTGTTTTAGAGCAACACATTCAACAAACTTTGTTTGATTTGACTTGTTTGAACTACATTTTCATACTAAATGGGTACTAATACTAATACTAATACTCATCTTCTGATGGCTGCTTCCAGCAGGATAATGCACCACAAAGCTCAAATCATCTTAAACTGGTTTCTTGAACTTGACAGTTTATTGTACTCAAATGGCCTCCACAGTCACCAGATTTCAAAGAATGTTTTCAGCACCTTGTTAAATCTGTGCTATGAAGAATTAAGGCAGTTAATTCAAGGCAAAAGGGGGTCCAACCTGGTACTACCAAGGTATACCTAATAAAGTGTCCAGTCATTATATAGGAGTAACTGTAGGTAATTTTCTGAATAATGACACAGGAGTTAAACTTTACTAAACTAACACACACAGGTGACTCTGTTTAAAGGAGTTGTTAGATTCATTCAACTAGAAATTTGGTTTAACAGACCCACCCAGCTTGACTGACCTTGAACCTCCACTCTCACCTGACATTCAACTTCCCTTGTGAAGAATTTCCACTCAGGGAACAAAGCATCATCAGGTTATTATGGCCATTCTGGTTTTCACACGACACTCAGAGAACCAACTCCTGGCACTCTGTAAATGTGCTGGTGTTTATCTTCACATATGGCAACGCTTTTTACATGTGTCAGTTTGTGTTGAAGATCTGCTCTGCTTTCTCCATCTACTGTCCCAATAAAAGCCAGTGAAGGGAGACAGAAGGGATGGACAGGGTGCGAAAGAGGAGGAGGAGGAAGAGATACGCCTGTGTGACTCCCTGATTTATGTGATGGAGGAAGGGAGAGGGAGGTGGAAATGAGTAGAAACACAGCCCATTGAACACTGGACATCATTTCTTCATCCCATCTCTTCTGTAGCCCTCATTCTGCACAATGTATTTCCACCTGCCCTGTGCATAAAAGTGCATGTCTAAACATCAAAAATATGCACTGAAGAAGAATATGTTTATATATTAAAATTGTCTAAACTTTCACTTTTTAAATTTAGGTATTTAGACCATTTTTTAAATGGTTCATATGTAATATTGCTCACTTGAGGAAAAATGGAAAAAAATGTTTTTAAAACCTGAATCCGTTACTTATTCCACATCATTTTACTTTTAAGGAATAATTACAGCTACATTCACCTGCAAGTTTGCATAAGTCCAAATCTGTACTGTTTAAATGTGCGTATGTGTGCATTCAGACTGTAAAACTGAGGTTGTGCAAGACAGAAAGCACAAACATCACAGGAAACACTCTGCTCCAAGTATTCCAACACTAAATACTAAATCCTCTTGATTCTTGACTGCTGCTGATGTGCAATATTGTCCCATATCGCAATGGACAAAGGAATCTGGAGAGCTGTTAAAGCTGACAAAGAAAGAAAAACAAACCGTGAAACAGCCCCAGGAAAGCATAGCAGAGCATAGGGCCAGGCCCTCCGGCCAATCCCACACAACCAGTGGTGAAACCCTTTAGAGGGCTATAGACATATCATAGAAATGGAGTTACATGCATTAACTGCAGTTACTCTGGCAGAAATTTTTTGTTGAATCATTTCTCTACAGAACTCATAGTATACTTGACAGGTATGCCTACATGTGCAAATGATAAGACTGACTAGCCATAAACGGTTGATGATTTGGCCTACAGCAATTTGCCATGCAGAAAAAAATGTTAAAGAGACATCTGTTTCTGTGCCACTCCAATGATATTAATGATCTCAATCTGGCCACCCTGTAACAAAAAAGCCTCGCTCCATCACTGCTGAGAACAACACTGAGAAAAAAAACGAGAAGAAAGGAAGTTTTGTCAGTCTATATATAATTGGTTAAATCATATAGGACTCATTCTAGTTAAAAAAAAATTCTATTCAGTCCTGTGAAAAACTAAGTACACCCTTACAGCTTCCATAGGACTTAAGAAGGTAAGTAGTAGCCAGGTGCTGCTATTTAAATGCACTTTAACTGATCATTAGCAAGTGTGAGCACCTTAATAAAAGCAAAAGTGTTGGCAGTTTGCTGGTCTGAAGCATTCAGTCCAGAAGTGGGCATCCCAGCAAATTCATCCCAATGATCAGACCATGCAATGCTCAGAGAAAGTGCAAAAAAACCCAGGAGCTACATCTCAGACTCTACAGGCCTCAGTTAGCATGTTAAATGTTAAAGTTCATAACAGTACAATTAGAAAAAGACAGAACAGCTATGGCTTGTTTGGAGGGGTTGCCAGGAGAAAGCCTCTTCTCTCTAAAAAGAACATGGCTGCATGGCTTAGGTTTGCGAAGCTGCATCTGAACAAACCACAAGACTTTTGGAACAATGTGTCCAAAGGACAGATGAGAACAAAGTGGAGATGTTTGGTCATAATGCACACCAATAATGCAAACCAAACACAGCATATCAGCACAAACACCTCATACCAACTGTCAAGCACTGTGGTGGAGGGCTGATGATTTGGGCTTGTTTTGCAGCCACTGAGTCGACCATGAACTCCTCTGTATACCTGTGAGTACATGAAAAAGAAAAGAATCCAGGTGTTGCAATGGCCCAGTCAAAGTCCAAAGCCTCAACCTGATTGAAATGCGGTGGTGGGACCTTAAGAGAGCTGTGCATAATTGAATGCCCGCAAACCTCAATGAACTGAAGCAACCTTGTAAAGAAGAGTGGGCCAAAATTCCTCCACAACCAGAGAGAGACTGATAAAGTCATACAGAAAATGATTACTTCAAGTTATTGCTGCTGAATGTGGTTCTACAAGCTACTGAATCGTGGGGTGTACTTGGTTTTTCACAGGACTGCACAGAGTCCTATAAAAACTTTCTTTCTAACATGACTGTAGAGTGTAAGCAGGACACAGAAGTTGTGTTTGTTTTATGCTGCTGGGAGCACCAGAGGGGAGGAGCTTGCCACACAAGAGACTGACAGCTCCACTGCTCAAAATTACCGTGCTTTGTAAACCTTGATTTTTTTTTTTTTTATTGGTCAGATGCCGTTATAAAAACACAGTAATAGGTTTGTGTTTGAGGATTGCAGCGATCTTTTATCTCTTCTCCTGTTTTGATTTGTTTTTCTTCTGTGACTCTCATACACCACACCTTTCTTTACAGAGATTACGTGTGGATAAGATGCTGCTGATACTGGTGGTTCACAGCACAAAAAACCCAGATGTCCTTGAGATAACATGTGAACATGTGTAATCCACGCAGAGCTCCTGTCTTTCCACATATAAGATAGACGAGGGAGGAAGGAGGCCCACGAGGAACCAGGAGGAGAAAAAAAGAAATGAGTGACTGCAAAGGAAATGAGGAGGGCTTACGTTGGCTTCGGGACAATGTGGTTTCAATCATCACACATCATATCACACATGACTGAGAAGAAAATGACTGAGAGGGTGACTGAGAGAAGGAGAAAACAGAGAGGAGAGTGAGAAAGGGTTGACACCAAAACAAACAGCAGCTCGACTTCAAACACACTCAGGATATATATTTTAGGTTTTCATGCTAAATAATTGATGATCTCACTTGTGGTTTGCTTGTTGGTTTAAGTTTTTGCTGCTTGCAGATGTGACATTGTTGTCTCTAATAAATGGTTTGTAAAGTAAATAAGCAGTAGGTGAAATGAATGGAGAAAAGAGGAAGGGAGGAGTAGATGGAGAGAACTGGCTCGACAGAAGGGACAGGAGGAGGTAGTGAGCAGTAGGAAAAACCTTGGAAAGGAAATAAAAACAATGTGAGTGGAGTGTAGCTCCTAAAATAAGCTGTTAGCCACTGACAGCCCAAACTTACTCCAACACTGATGACATTTTCCTCCTCCTCTTTTCCTTCCCTGTCTGTCCACTTGTGTTACTTTTAATTTATCCAGGTTCACTGTTTTATATGACTAATGTTAGCAGAAAGTCCAGGGTCAAAGAGGCTCTTTAACGGAGCTCTGTTTCACTTTGTTCACCTTTAAACCCTCAGTTGTCTAGTTGATTTAATAGCAGACTGGCGACCTGTCCAGGATGTAACATGCCTCTCGTCCTATGACAGTTGGGATAGGCTCCAGCCCCTTCCCCACGAGCCTGAACTGGATGGATCTACCTTTTTTAATCACACCAACAGAAACAGTGAAGGGAAAAAAAGTTGATAATCTTAAAGAACTGAAACAATATATTGATAAAAATGTTCACTTGTTTAAAGAGTACTGCTCATGCCATGGTCCTCCTTGACCCCCCACTCAAACCAGCATTCCTCCCTATCCTGGATGAGGATGTGTATCCTCATTGTTGAAAGAGGCCTGATAAGGTAGCTCACCTGTGTTGTGCCATCCACTTAGCCGTTAGTTGTTCGGTTTCCCGAATGTATAATTTATGGCAATCCTCTTGGCTCTATCTGTTAAATGTATGCAACTACATACACTATGGCTCTGTTTGTGCCAGGGGACCCAAGCCTTGGGGTGGACCAATTTTTATAGCATAGTGTGTTTTGGGGTTTGAAAGCCACAAGGGCAGAGTGTTTTGAAACTATATGTCTCAGCTGTTCCGATACTCCTGACACCTATGGAATCAACAGTGGGTTTCGCTTAGGCAGCAGTTGTCCTCTCTTGGATTGCCCAGAGCGTTCTTTAGGCGTCTTCTCAGCTTTGACAGCAGCTCAGCTGGGATAACCACATTTACTCAGGACCTCACTGGCGTGGTGTTCTTCTGCTTCCCTGGCTGCTGTGTCTGTGGGGATGGTGTTTGCTCAGTGTTGCAGTGTCCTAATGACATTGAATTGAATGATGAGGGTCGAACCTTAAAAACTGATCTGTATATGCTGACTTACGGAATACAATTTTCAAATGTCCCCCAACACCGAAGGTTAGTGAACCTGCAGTCAGGTTCACTAACCAGACTGAAGAAGTTACTTGGATGAGTGATGGACTGTATCTCCCACTGAAAATGTTGCATCCAGATGAACTGAATCAACTTTCTGGGATCTAAGCGAGGTGATTTTTTAAAATAACTTTTCCACCAAGATACTGGAGTTAGCAGTGTGGCTACTTTGAATGCCAGGTGTCCTTACATGGCAGCTGTTGCTCATCAGTGTCTGCTAGGCTAACTGGAGTGACTAAACTGGGCCTCTCCACAATGTGTGTGCTGTTGGTGCCTTTTGGAGCCTTTTTAATGGAATGATCTGACATATAATATTGCTTGCTGTATAACACAGCCTGTTCAAGAAGTTTGTGCTTCAGTTTTGGTGAGTGAACTTCTAGTGTTGCATTAGATTTTTACTTAGCACTAAAGCAGGTATGTTGATGAATGTCGTTCCATAGTGTCATGGGTGGTTCCAGCATATTTTATGTGGCTCTGTAGTGTAGTGGTTAATGCTTTCTGCTAACATACAAAGGAACCCCAGTTTAAGACTCGAAGGAGGCACAAATCACTTGCCCTAGATGCTAACTTGGCTCAAAATGTAAAGTTTAATGCCAGTGGATGGGCTCATTGTGGCAAATGACTTATTTTGGAGCCAGCCTCTGGTGGACATTAGAGAAATTGAAGTTTTCTGCACTTCCTACACTACACCACATTTTTTTTCAGCCGCAGAAGTTGAGCTTAAATCCTGAGATTAGAGGGAGTATAGAGGTAACTTGACCTAGGTAAACTGCTGAAAATGTTGGCGTCTTAAGTCTTCTGGAGTGTCCAGTCAGCCAGTCCAGAGAATAGAGAATATCTAATACCATAGTCACTTCTCTAGACCCTAATTAGTCTAGGTATAAATTATATTTCTTCTAGTGTCAACAAATTTAACTAAAAGACCAAAGGCAACAGTGAACCCAACATTTTGATGGTGGCTTTTAAAAATCTTCTTTCCAAGCCAATAAATAAAAGGAAATAAAGAAAAACACACACACACACACACACACAACATGTAAAGGGACTCACCTTCGTAATCTCTGGGTTGACTGTGCAACCCTGTTACCTGGCTGTTGTCAAGTGGCATAAGCTGAGACATGCTTGGTTCATCTCCTTGATGGGAGGTGTGGGTTCAAAACTGGCTCCTGGCAAAGTCATTCAGTTGATGTTTTTTAGTTGTGCTATTCTGGCAAGTTTTCACATCGCTGTGCACGAGTAAATTAAGATTACACAAGATTTAGGTAAAAGTCAGATGATGCTAGAAGAGTTTGACTTATTGGTACAAATTCATCTATTGCAGAGATTTTTTTTCATAATATTTAATTTGAAATATGACAAGGATAATAGTTCTTAAAAAATTCTTGCTTTCAGAGAAAATTTCTCCCAAGCATTCCTGTCTCAGCAGGTCAGTTGAATTAAATAATAAAAAACACACAAATCTCAACATTTGTTGATCCCTTTCAGATTTAAGTTCACAGGAAGTACAAATCCCAGCCTGTTAATTTTGACCATTATGGAACTGTACTGTCATTAAGGTTGGGGACACTTGGAATCAACTGAGACCAAATAAATCACTTGGATGAGTGATGATGATGTCCCTCCCACTGAAACAACCATATCCAGATAAACAAAATCAACTTTATGGGATAAACTGCACTGAAGTTACTTGGTGGATGACAAGGTTTTTGTTCAACCAGTGGTTCAAGGCATAACGATGAATTTCCTTAGAGATATTTGACTTTAAATGGAATGCATGTCTAGCTATAGCATATACATTCTTCCTAGGTAAAGATTGGACCCAACAATGAACCCAACATTTTGATAGTAATTAGTAAAATTTGTTGTCTTGTGTCAATTTGATTGGAATTCTGATTGAACTGTGAGTAAGAAAAGTATGCCTTCAACAGAAGTCCCCTGTCAACATGTTTTTATGTGCCAGAAAGCTGAATCTGTTCATCTGGATGTAACGTTTTCAGTGGGAGAAATGTTTCGTCGCTTATCCAAGTGACTTCTTCAGTTTCTTCTGCAGACTGAAGAAGTCACTTGGATAAGTGACGAAACCAAGTTGGGCAGTGTCATTTTGTAATTGTATCATTTTATAGTGTTGTAGATTGTTTAGGTTTGTGAAATATTGTGGGCCATGAGGTTTGCCCTCTTAAATATAGTTAGTAGTAGATTAATGTTAAAAGTGCTGTCTTATAGTCATTTTGAAGAGCATTTTAATTTGAACTGAGTAAGAACAGCCTGCAGTCAAAAGGTATACCTACTTCTGCATATTCATCTGAGCTACTGTTAGTTTTACTTTAAGAGACTTTATGCATGTGGAATCAATATGGAAGGGTACTCTAGGCTGTTCTAGTGTAAATCTGACCTGTTGGAAACCAAAATTCATTCGGGTTTCTGCGTAGCTGTAAGGATTTTAACTTTCATAGAAATTTATGAAGGACCTGCGGAGGGCAACAATGTGCCTTTGATCCATCTAGCCAGTGCAACATTAAAAAGAAGAAGTTGCACTTAAAGTTATTGTTTGTTATAGTCTATACATTATTCCTTGGGTGAAGTGAAATTTGGAACAAACAACAAACCCAGTGATTAGACAGAGGTTTGCAAAGTCTTTCTTACCTCATGAGTTGCAGGGTTTTTGTAGGGGCACCTGGTGTATTTATTCAACCCTGTAATTCAGAAAATATGAATGTTTGCAGCCTCAGTTTTGAATGAAGAAAGACAGATAAAGCAGGTAAGGCTTGACGTATGCCTGCAAGACTTTGTTTGTCTCTTTGTTCTGTAACATGGTTGAACATGTGGTTGCTGGGATCAAAGAGTATGCACGGCAGGATCCTTGAATTTTCTTACCATTTGCATGGATGTTTAAGGTGTAGGGTAATGGTGCCAAGTTATCAGAAATGATTAATTAAATAATATCAACTGAGCAGGTGAAAACCTACTATCCAAAATCATTACATGTGATAACAGATATGGCTGAACAAATCATCACACTTACATGGAGCTAATTTGAATATTCATATGATGATTAGCTATGCTGTGCCCAGGTGGTTTGTTACCAGTCTGTTTGTCCAGTCATTAAAAAGTGTAGTTGTAGACTACTACTGTTGGAATCTTGTCAATTTTCATATCAGAGGTATAAGAATAGCTGCATCAGGAGTCACCCTCTGAGAGTCGAGCAATGTACCTCTCAATGGATAGAGGTGAGACTGGAAAGAGAGAAGGAACAATAAGGAGCTATGGTTTTGTTGAGCTGGAATGGGGGATGGTCAAAAGGTGTCACATTACAGATACAGGAAGAAACTGTCAGCTCTCAGAGTAGAGGTTCATTTTCACAAATTAATGACAGTTGTTCTTTGGATCTCCACTACATCGCCTAGTGTCAAGTAATTGTACAAAGAGGCCAAAACCAACCAACCCCTTAATTTTTTTTCTTGGTTTCATAGAAAATTTCTCCCAGGCTTTCATGTCCCAACAAACAAAATGGAGTAGAGTAAGAAACCACATGCTTCTTAAAGGTATGGTAAGAAGCACTTTGGTATTTTCCAGGTTAACTTTGGGCTCACCTCAGTTGTCAGGATGGGCAAGTGGTCTAAGACGTGACAACTTAAGGTCCAACTCCTGGGTGGAGGCATAGGTTGTTCAAGTCCTGCTCCTAATGTGATATTTTACCATTTATTTAAACTATGGCTACACATATTATAACTCCTGTTATTCAGTCAAGGTTCCACATAACTGTGGTTAAGATCATAAAAGATTTCAGCAAATATCTTGATGATAGTAGAATAAGTTTGAATAAGTGGTCCAAAATCATGTTTTGTATAAGAAATATTTTTTCGAATATTTCATTTCAATTATGATAATGGTAATGGTTCTTCCAATATTTCTTGCTTTAAGAAAAAAAAATCTTTCAAGGTGCCATGTCTCAATAGGTCAGTTGAAATAAAGAATTAAAAACAGAAATCCCATCATTTGTCGATAGCACCATGGCTTACAAACCTCCAATACCCAGCATACAGTTGGACAGTCTCATTTTGTACATCTATAGCAGATAGTGGTGCAGGTAGTGTTGGTTTCACAAAATATTTTGGGTGACGGTGTCTGCCCTGTTAAAGACAGTTAATTGTTAAGTTTTTATTAAACCATGAGTGAGAATGGCATGTGTGTTTCCATAATGTAGTGGTTAGTACATTCCCCTGACACATGGAAGTTGGATCATTGGGAGGGTTGTATATAGAAAAGTGTTATGAAAATCTGCCATACACATTTGTGGTGATGACCCTTTGGCAAGTAAGCATACAGCAGGCAGCATCCTCATCCTCATTAAAAGAGGATGATACAGATGATGGTCTGCAAAGCTGTCCATAACTTCTGTGTAGGACCAACAGAAACACGTTTTAGCAATAAGCTGTTTGTAGTTGCAAGTAAGTTTTCATTTGGTCGTGAAGAAAGTTTGGTTCAACCAGTGGTTTGAGGCCCAGCAATTAATTTCCTCAGTGATGTTTGACTTTAAATGTAATGCATGTGTAGATACCCTAAACATTCTTTCTAGTGTGAAGAAATCGTGAAGACTGGGACCAACTTTGAACCCAATGTTTTGATAGTGATTTGCAAAATGTTTTTTGCCTTTAGAGAAAATGTTAGAGAAAGTAAGAAGGGCACAAGGCATAAGTGAATTTCTTTAGTGATGTTTGACTTTAAATGCATGTCTAGACATAGCCTTACTTTCCAGGTTGACTTTGGGAGACCCTTGCTTACATGTCAACAGGATGGGTGAGTGGCTTAACCTGTGTATTTTAAGGTCCAACTACCAGGTGGGAGGTAGCTTTTACCTACAACCCTTTAGGTAAGCTGGAGTTTGACATACTTTAAAAGGCAGGAATTTTAGTTTCTATGTCTGCAAGTTTGCTAAGGTCTGCTCAGCTCCACATAACATAAATTTCATAATTATACAGTGAGCGTAAGGGTCCGTACGAATGTCTGCCTCCCTACCTACCTTTTTTATGTGACCGCGCAGACTTGTCCACACCACAATGCACCAGCTACATATGTGCCTCAGGCGGACTTCAAGCGGGCTTCAAAGAAGTATAACAGGAGCGACTACTCGACTGTTGGGTCTCCAGCTGGCTGTGTCTATGTCCCCAAGGGAGTATAATCAAGGCCTAACTTCCTCTGTTATTCAGGCAAGTTTCCTCATATCTAACCTTTCAACCAATCAGCATTCAGCCTACTCATAGCCTCATGGCTTCCAAGCTACCATTACCCAGCATGCTGTTGGGCAGTGTCATTTGTTTAGATTTCATCAAATACTGAGGGTCTAGATCAGGGGTGTCAAACACATTTTACATCATGGGCCACATACTTTTTGTTTTTATCTCAAGTATGCCAGAGCAGAAAAGCTAAGAAAAACAAAAAATAAAAACCAAATTGTTCCCCTTACTCTACTTAGAAGGTTATACATTTAATCCCCAAGATGTCTTAAGGAAAAAAGTTTGCAGTTTTAACATTACATCTTTAGCTTATAAAGAAATGCAGTTTGTAAAGAAATGCTGCTGTAGTAAATCAAACCCGTCAGCAAAGCTCACTGGGCTTACACTGTGAAGGAAATAAAGAAATAAATGACTTTGTCATGTAAATAAAAAGCAGAAATTATCTGTGATTTCACAGAAAATGTATCATTTTTCACTTTAAATTATTATGTAACTAGTGAAAAAAACTTTTCATTATTTAAATTGAATGCTAAGAATAAAAAAAACAACTAATTTTCTTACAATTAATGCTCTGTCTGTTACTCTGGTGTATGACAGCCCATAGGTTCTATCTTTGCCAGCAAGAAGACTATAAAACTAATGAAAATGCAGTTAAAGGTCCAATATTTATGCCCTCCTTCTTTGAAATTTCCAAATTTTTCCAAAGAAATCCAGCTGGCCAGATTGGACCCTTTGGTGTGCCAGTTATGGCCCATGGGCCGCATGTTTGACACCCCTGATCTAGATGTTTGTGCTGTTAAAGACAGCTAGTTGTGAATCATTTGTTGTTCTCTTAATTGTGAATTTGATTTTAATTTAAACCACGAGTAAGGAGGGTGTGTACAATTGCCTATAATGTGAAAGGTTGGCAGATTGCAACTAGGAATAAATATAAGTTGCAGTTTTTTACAAATAAATGTACTGATCCCATTATCCCAGTCCTTCAAATCAACAGGGTTGTGTCAGGAGGGAATCCATAGAAGTGTGTGCCAAATCAAATATGTGGCTCCACTGTGGTGACCAGTTAGGAGATAAGCAAGCAGCTGGAAGCATTCTCAATAAAATTGGATGGAGTCAACAGGTACACCTATGTCTGTCAGTATTAGCTGTCTGTGTTGCAAAAGTTTTTTGGTTGTGAGATTTTTGTGCAACCACTGGTTCAAGGCATTACAATGAATTTCCTTACTTATGCTGGGCTTTATACTCTAGATATAGCATATACGTTCATAATACTGTGAACAAAATTTACATGAAGATTGGAACCATGGAACAATGAACCCAACATTTTTTGATTGGTAAAATTATTCTTGTTTAAGACATTAATTAGTTATATGTCAGTCCACATAGCTGTGATGAAATAAACTAAGATTATAATTAGATTTTTAATAAATCAAGATATAAAAGAATTCAACAAATATTTAGATAATGGTAAGAGTTTGAATCAGTGGTACAAATTCTTGTATTGCCTAAGATGTATTTTTTGATCATATGTAACTTGAAATATGGTAATAGAAAAGTTTTTTTTTTGTTTTCAGAGAAAATTTCTTCCTAGCTGTCACATCCCAACAGGTAAAGTGGACAAAGAATAAAAAACTCAGAAAATCTCCACATTTGTCAATCTCTTTCCTGTTCAAACTAAACTTTCAACCAATCAACATTTGACCTACACATAATATCATGGTTTCCTAGCTACCATTACCCAGCATGTAGTTGGGTAGAGTCATTTAGTAATTTTTTCATTCTTAGTGTTGCAAATTGTTTAGCTTTCACAAAACTTCATGGGCTACAATGTTTTTCCTGTTAAAATTAGTTGTAGATTATTAAGCATTTTCTTAATGATCAGTTTGAATAGAATTTTGAGTTGAACCATGAGTCAGGAGGATATGCAGTTTGTGATGTTTCTCTGAGTGTCTCCTAAGTAGTCTATGCTAATGGTAGATGAAAATTTGTAATTGGGTGACCTCCTAGGGTCATCAGCTGATTCAGGTGATCTCTGCTCTCCATAATCCAGAATCTGGCTCTGGGGAGCTGCTCAGAGGAGTGTACTACAAAGCAAGATCAACTGTTTAGATTTTTTCTGTGTAGGTTCTCAGTAATCCAGGTCATGGTAGTCTTAAGACCTTGAAAAAAGAAGGCAAATGGACTTCTTTAAGTCTGTGAAAATGTTTCACCTCTTATCCAAGAAGCTTCTTCATTTCTGAAAACAAAAGGTGGAGAGCCAGATATTTAACCCCTAGTAGGGGGTGTCCCCTTTGGAGGTGGTTGTTGACCTACTATTGGTCATGTTTGTCATCACATGAGCCAAGGTGTGAAAAAAGGTGTGGTAGTCTCTTAAGACTACCATGACCTGGATGACTGAGAACCTACACAGACATATTGCCTTGCACTTTGAAGGAAAAACCATTCAATTGGTGCGGGAGTATGAAAGGGAATTCAAGGAAACTAGCGGACTATAGAAACCTCCTCCGTTTTAACCTGAGATGCAGACATTCCAGACTGGTTCCCAAAGTTACTACACTCCTCAGTGACAGCAACACTTATGAGGTCTTAAGATGAGACACAACAACTACAACAACTTGAAAGGGAAAATCCCACTGACCACCCTACACAGCACCGCCTTTACCCTGAGGATACTATACCCTGTATATATGGACTTCCGAAGATCAACAAAGAAAGAGTCCCACTCAGACCCACTGTTAGCAGTATAAACTCAGCCACCTACAATATTGCCAAACACATCGCCACCATCTTCACTTGTGGGGAACACACCCCATCACATCAAAAACAACAAGGTCCGCAAACTTATGCTGACTCCAGATGAAACCATAGTGTCCTTTGATGTTGTCTCACTTTTCACTTGTATACCTACAACCGAGGCAGTGAAGACTGTAAGAAAACGATTACAGCAAGACAGCTCCTTACATGACAGAACCAGCTTCACCCCCGATCAGATTTGCACTCTGTTAGACCTCTGCCTTACCACCACATATTTCAAATACAACGAGGGTTTCTACAGACAAAAGCATGGATGTGCCATGGGCTCGCCAGTGTCACCCATTGTAGCCAACCTTTACATGGAGGAAGTGGAATGTAAAGCACCGGGCTCCTTCAAAGCGATAGCACCTAGCCACTGGTACAGATATGTGTGTGACACCTGCGTCAAAATCAAAACCCAAGAAGTAGAAGCCTTCACTGTTCATATCAACTCAGTGGATAGAAACAAAAAATTCACCAGGGAAGATCAAAAGGATAATAGTTTGCCGTTTCTGGACTGTGCTGTGCTACAACACCGGGCAGAAAACATTCCTTCTAAGACAGAAGGGAAAGAAAAGGAACACACACGTGTAAAGAAAGCTTCTAAAACTTGTGGTTATCCCAACTGGGCCTTCATCAAATCAGCGAAGATACACAGGAAAGAAGGTCAGACACCAACTAGGGAGAAACAGAATGACAAACGGAACAGCATTGCCATTCCTTATGTAGCAGGTTTGTCAGAGAAACTCAAGAGATTTTCCTCCAAGCATGACATCCCAGTGCACTTCAGACCCAGCCACACCTTTAGAAAAAAACTGGTTCATCCCAAGGACAAAACTCCCAAACACAAACTAAGCAACATAGCGTGTGCTGTGCAGTGCAGTGAGAAGTTCTTGGGCCTCTACATTGGAGAAACCAAACAGCCACTCCATAAACGCATGGCACAACATAGAAGAGCCACCTCAACAGGACAAGACTCAGCTGTACATCTGCACCTAAAGGACAAAGATCACTCTTTTGAAGATGACAATGTTCACATTTTGGACCGAGAAGACAGATGGTTTGAAAGTCAAGTAAAGGAGGCCACTATATTCACTGTGAAGGACCATCGTTGAACAGAAGTAGTGGCTTATGAGACCAGCTATCAGTCTGCAGCTATGCAGTCATGAGGTCCCTTCCCAAGTGCTTCAACCCCCACTCACACCTTGCCTCATGCGACCTATTGAGCTCTCATGAGACGGTGGGGCAAGGTCTCACAGTGGTTTCACCCTTAACCCCTGGTGATGGTAATGACCCACACCTTTTTTCACACCTTGGTTCATTTGATGACACACATGATCAATAGTAGGTCATCGACCACCTCCAAAGGGGACAACCCCCACTAGGGGTTGAATACCTGGGACTCTCCACCTTTTGTTTTTATAACTGAAGAAGCCTCTTGGATGAGAGGTGAAACGTCTTTACAAACTTAAAGAAGTCCATTTGCCTTCTTTTTTTCAAGCTCTTGAGACTATAAATATTTTTATAGTTGGTTCTAATCTGCTGCTAAGTTTGTTTTACACTGCTAGAATTGCAGCTACTAGAACACAGATTAGAAATTTATCAGGGTATATATCAGCAAGAATTCTATTCAATCAATAAAATTAATTTCATGTTGATCTGTCGACAAACTAAAGTAATTTCCACGTATCCTTTATTACACTATGAAAGTGTAACCTTTACTGTTTAAATGGATCCAGTTTAGAGTTTCAGAGCTCTAATGTGCAGCTGTCATGTTAGAAATACGAGCAGCGTAAAAAGATATGAACTCAAATTAAAATCTTTATGTACCACTCTGTGTGCTAAAGCCTAAGATTAACAAGATTAATGTTTTCTGTAACATTAATCTTGTCTTATTTGCAACAGTGTTGCATTTTACTTTTATATATTTATGTTCTTCGTAGCTTTTTATCACCATTTTAACATCATCATTTGACAATGTCTCTGATTGGAGCAGATGACATTCGTAAGGATTATTTTGTGCAGAGAAAGAGTCATGATGCGTGAAACACCACTTTTAATGCAATGTTGCTCACAGCCTGAAAGCACACCTTAATGAAATGAAGTTTTAAGACACCATTAAGATACCCATTTTAGGGGGTTTAGGATTTCTCAAGCGAAATAGCAGAATATAAGCTTAAGTTATTTTCTAACCAACATCTAGGAGAGATTACATGAGGTTAATCAGCTGATAACCCTTTCACAACAGCAATTATGTGAATTTTTTCTAAGACACTGAGAGGTAGTCACAAACTACCCTTCTGACTCATGGTTCTACTCAAAATTCTATTCAAAACTGATATTAAAAACAAACAAACAATGATCCACAACAATCTGTCCTTAACAAGGAAAACATTGTGTATTTTTTTTAAAACCCAAATAGTTTGTATCACTAGCAGTGAAAAAATTACTAAATGACACTACCCAATGGCATGCTGGATATTGGTAGCTTGGAAGCCATGATGCTATGTGTAGGTCAAATGGGTTGAAAGTTGAGCTTGAACAGAAAAGGGACTGACAAATGTTGAGATTTGTTTTTTATTCTTTGTTCCCATTTACTTGTTGGGACATGTTAGCTAGAAAAGCAAGAAAAAATTGTAGAACCTTTACTATATTTCAAGTTAAATATCAGGAAATAGCTTTGCATGAATTTGCACTATGGATTCAAAGTTATCTACCATGAGTGTTAACTTACTTATGCACAACAACTCACCCATCCTGCCAACAATTAACAGAGGACGTTCCAAAGGCAACCTGGAGAATATTTACTTACCTATGATTGCAATCCAGATGGGATAACAGAGGTTAGCAGTGGAGGCAGAAATAACAGGCTTCTAGAGTTTAATATTGACCCTGCAGATTCAAAACACCGAGATCATTTGAAAATGGCTAATTGAGGTTTTGGTGTGTTTCACCCCAGTTTCGACAGGTGGCTTACCTACTGCTTCTAAGTTTGACTGATACAGTGTAAAACAAATCTGATGACACTGCAAACTCCCAGAAAGCTATGAAAGCTTGTTTCCCCTGCTGAGTTTTGATTTTTATTTATTTTTTGCCACCCATATGTCAATATTTTAGTTATTATATCAAAAATTCAATATAGGTATCTCAAAATTTCAACTTACTAGCTCAAACTTCTGCGAAAATAACTTGAAATTGAGGAAATAAGTTTTTGAAATTTTGAAGAAAGAAGCTTTCGTAGAAAGCTGACTGAGCCCAAAAGCAACTGAAAAATGAAAATCTTTACGTATCTTAAATGTGTTTATTGTTACTTGATTTTCTCTTGTTCATCTTAATTTTCCATAATTAGCTACAATCATTCGTACTTGATTCCACTGTAGATGAAACATCTTCCACAAAGATGACTGGGCCCTACACTTATCCTGTCTACAAAGCAGGGAATATTCAAATCTACAAGCCTATGTGGTTATCACAATAAACACAGTGGCCTTTACTCAATATATTTTATTTCATAAATTTGTTTGTTATACACTAAACAGCCTCACATATGTTAACACAGGGTAAACATAGCATTTGCTGAAATACACTGTCACACAACCTCAAAAAACTTTGATAGTCTGGTATAGTAAGTAGACTTGTTCAGAACCATGCAATGCTTGTCTGTGCCGTTGTTTCACAGACTAGCATTATCAAGACGTGATGATAGCAAAACTGGCCAGTAGGTGTCACTGTGGAGATGGGTGTCAGACTGTTATACTATAACAGTAAATATATATATATATATATATATATATATAACAGTATATATAACAGTAATTATACAGTAACAGTAATTATAAACTCAATACAATTCCACCATAATTGCTTCAAACATTTCAGTGCTTCACAAAGCCTCACTTTGATCATCGCTACTCACAGTTCAATCCAACCTTTACTTAAAAATGGTATAAAACAGTACTTAAAAAGCTAAAAAGCCACAACTAACAGTTTATAATGGGACAGTCATGCCTCACAAAATGTTGTGAACCCTTACCAATTATTACATTTTTGAGAATGACACTACCCAACAGCATACTGGGTAATGGTAGCCATGGAAGCCATGCTGCTATGCATAGGTTGAAAAAGGTTCAAAGGTTAGACTGAATAATCTACCTGTTGAGACATGGCAGCTTTGAGAAATTTTCCTTGAAGGCAAGAAAAAAAAATTAAGAAATTAAGAAAAAAACAAATTAAGAACCATTATCGTGACCATAAAATGTATATACGTGAATTTGCATGATTCAAAATCTTTTACTATCTACTCAACCCTAAACCTTAGGCAATCCTAAGTGATTACAGGGGGTAGCTACACACGATGTTAAATAAGTGCCAAGAAGTACATTAGTACCCACAATACAGACATAGAGACGAAAGAAGCAAAGAACAACTGCGGTTTTTCAACATAAGATGAAAGATGATGCACTACCTGATGCATGACCTTCAGCATACAGCAATATGTTAAGAGGGGATCTCTCTTGAATTCTAACTCAGGATTCAGTCAAAATTCCAATCAAAACAGATAAAGAACAACAATTCTTAATCCACAATGGTGGTTGTCAACTTTTTTGTTAAGCTTCAGGCACTCTCACAAAAAAAGGGGTGTTTGACACATGATATGGCTCTTCTTCTGCACAAAATGATCCCTATGAGTGTCGCCTACTTCAGAGATGTTACCAGATGATAAAATGGTGATGAAAATATATAAAGAACATAAAAAATATAACAGTAAAATGTAACAAATTAGACATAAGATTAATGCTGCAGAAAACTGTTAACCTTGGGATTTAGTGCACAAAGCAGTAAATCAGCATTTCAGTTCGAGTTCATGTTGTAATGCTGCTGTTTATTTCTAACTTAACAGCTGCTCTGAATTATTAAACCTAATACATATAAACATTAAAGTTTACTGTCTCATAGCCTTATACGGGTCAATACCCTATGCTGAAAAACTAATTCATACATGCATGCATTACTTCTAGGCTGGACTATTGTAATTCATTATTATCAGGTTGTTTTGTGGTTCCTAGAGTTTCTAAAAGTAGAATGGGAGGCAGAGCCTTGAGATATCAGGCCCCTCTCCTGTGAAACCAGCTCACAGTTTGATTTTGTTACGCAGACAACCTTTCTACTTTAAAGATTAGACTTCTTAACTTTCCTTTTTGATAAAGCTTATAGTTAAAGCTGGATCACGTGACCCAGAACCTAGGAGTTTTTCCTTCCCACCGTCCCCTAGAATTTGCTCATGGGGGACCATCTGATTGTTAGGGGTTTTCTTCCTAGTATTGTAGGGTCTTTACCTTTTTAGTATAAAGCATGTTGAGGCAACTGTTGTTGTGATTTGTCATTAGATCAAAGTGAAATAAATTTTATTGATTGAATAGGCATTCTTGGTGATATATATCCTGAACTATTTTCTAATCTGTGCTCTAGTAGCTGCAATTCCAGTAGTGTAAAATAGACTTAGCAGCAGATTAGAACCAACTATAAAAATGTTTATATATTTTACAGCTACATTTGTGATGGTGGTAAGGTTAACAAGTTGCATGTATAAAATGCACTCCCCCAGCAGAGAATCTACATTACACTTAAAACACGCTGCAAATAAAAGAATCTGTGAAAACATGGTGTTTCCAGATGATTTTAAAACAAAACTCTGAACCTGCTCCTGACCAGGTTAGTGTTCAGCTTAAGTTATCATGGTGAAACAGCCAGGTAAAAAGAGAAAACAGAAACTCTGACTTTAAGCTAAAGATAGCTCACTAACCCATCAGTCTTGCTTCATAGTACACCCCTTTACACATGGCTGTGGGCCACGAATCTAATTCAAATGTATCATGCTTTTTGGGTGTCAAATGTTAATGCAGAGCCTTGTGCTGTTGACTTGTCTGGGGTGTACCCTGTCTTTTGCCCTATGATTGCTAGGATAGGCTTCAGCCCCCTGCAACCCTGATTTGAATAAGTAATCATTTTCTTTCTGCATCACTATATTTTATTTGTAGGAAAATGGGTGATCTGCTAATATAATAGGCCTATGTTTTGTGTCTGGTGGATTTTACCTTGGAAGTCCTAGGCCCTGTACTGGTAAGTAAGTTCTTCTGTTAACTGGCTTCACTTACCCTAACACTGGTGGTCAGGCTAAGCGGTCACATGAAGGTGGTTATCAGCTGAATAAGTTAACCCAGGGTTTATCACTTTAGCTGCATATCCATTCACATAAATAGAGCAGTGTTGGCAGCATCTGACTGGCCACAGACATGGATAAGTTGACTGGCAGCAAAGCGACAGATTTTACAAAGAAAGGTAAAACTATCATATTCGAAAAAATATGAAGAAGTTAAACACATATTACAGACAAAGCACCAAAAATGCTGCAGACAAATCACCCTTATGGGTGTCTATAGCTGGGAAAGCTATAGACACCCATAAAGTAGTATAGTATTAAAAGTGCTGTATGAAAGTGTGAGCTTTAAGTCAGTAAGACTGGAAAACACCTACATTCATGAAGTTTAGCCTGTTTGAAGCAGGGAGAAAAGTCAACGAAAATGCTCGCTGTTTGAGGTAACATTGTATTAATGCTCTGTCATTAAGATGAGGGAGAATCTGATGGATCATGGAGAGCAAGTAAATAATATATAAATAAATAGAAAAACAAAATTCAAACACAGACTTAGACTATGTGCAAATTTGATATAAGGTCCACAGGTGTAGGCCTCGTTTTAGGATTATATATGGAGACATATAGAACAATAAATAATTGTAAAACTGTTTGCAGGTAGCAGGAAGAAAAATCAAGGAATAAAGTTAAAAGTCTAAGAATCTATATCCTTACTGATGCTCATCATGGAAAGACAAAGACTTTAGATGATGTTAAAAAAACAACAACAAGAAATAAATAAAAAAGAGCTTACCCTCTTACTACAGTTGTGACCGATCTTCCAGGAACGATGACGCAATTTTCCGGAGAACTGATTGGTCACCAGACTATCCTACTTATAATACCTACTCCGGGGCAGGTTAGGTCTGCATTATAAGTAGGATAATCATGGCAGTGTATCCCGGTAATAAGTTAACCGCCTCCCTGATAGTGAAAACCCGGGGTTAACCCTGAAGTTACCCGGATAAGCCAAATGCTGATACCTTTATGAAGAGCTATATTTGGTATGCTGGTATGCTATCTAGCAGTAGAAGTGCTTTCTTTATACCTGCCTCTTAGTAAATAAAGATTATTTAAGATTAAAGATTAATTAATTAGAGCCCAACAGTGCCATCAAAAATGACTTCATTAACATATTAACATATAATATAGTGCACAATTCTTGAGTCAGCCACACAGGTCGGGGGGGGGTTGAGTTGATTCTCCGTTGGCTCTGTCTGGAGTGTGAGAGGCCTGATGTCTTTTTTTTTTTTTTTTTTTTTTTTTTTTTTTTTTTTATTTTTTTACTTTTTTTTTTTCTTTTTTTT
>VUQS01045996.1:39657-58947 GCA_015108495.1 Heterochromis multidens
TAAAAAGAATATTTTTTTTTTTTTTTTTTTTTTTTTTTTTTTTTCAGTTGATAGATTCTTTGATCAATAATTCTTTATTTAAAGCAATATTAATGTTGCGAACACAGAAAGAGTCTGATTTCACACAGTGATTTAACATTTAAACTCCATCAGATAGCTGACACACCAACAGTTTTAGCGCTGCAGTGGAGTTTATTTGTAAGGATATGGTCAAAGGGGCCAGACTCATGGGTAAAGGCCTTTTTTTAAGGTTATGGATCTTTTGTTCTCCAGGTGGAGGCCTATAGGTTCAAATCCCATTCCTGACAGCAAGGTTCAAACAGCTCTCAGAGAGGCGAATATTTCCTTCTCATTCTCTGTGAAACGACCGTCGTTCCTTCTTCTATGCCTCTGTCTCCTTTTTCACATCAGCGCAGTTGTCGAGGAGAGAGAGCGCTCTGGGCTCTATTGTTTCAATCCACTTTTTCTGTTTCTCGACGCGTAAAAACTTTGTGGAGCACCCTCCCCTCTGCTTCCCTCCTCCCCATCACCACCTCCTCCTCCTCCTCCCCCTCCTCCCCCTTTCCCTGCGTGCGTAATTAGTTGGAGAGTGTTCGGAAACTTGTGATGGCCGTGAAAAAAATCTCACTTTATTTCTGACACCTGTTGCTGAGAGCACAGCTCACAGCGCAGCGAGTGCCACTCTTTTCTGCTGGGACTTTTGGATACTGTCAGTCGCATAGCTGTACCTCTGTACATTCCCACAGATCAACTTTTTTCTGACTCAAACAACGACTGTCGTGTGACACCGAAGAGTGAAAGTCAGAGTGTATCGTGCAGTGAGCGCTGTGAAGCGGGCTGCTGTGGGACCTTCCCGAACGGGATATCTCCTTCCATTGCAAACAGCGATCTGTCTGCACTTTCACAACCGGACAGAGAGTAACAATTTTCGGTCGTGAGCGCTTCTGACGGTGGGTGGAGAAAGTTTTCTTGGAGAACTGAGCAACAACTTTAATCCAGTACACCAGGTAAGAGAATTCATTTTATATACATGCGAACTTTCCGAAGTGATAACACAAAGTACAAGATGGGAATGTTATCGGTGGATTTGAGATGTGTGACTTTTCAAAAATGTTTGCCAAATTTCTGATATTTTTACAGTTTCTCTTGTGTGTAATGTTTGGTTTTTATTTTTTTACTTTGATCTTTGTCCCACAAGCTGAAGTAACTTTAAACGTTAAACTTTGCATGAGTGGATCTGATTTTAAATCTTGGATCTGAACTTGAAACTCGCTGCTCCTGCGCGCTCTGAACAGGACATCTGAAGTCAATGTGAAAAGATTTTGGACTTTGTTCCATTTGAACTTTTTGTCCCCTCAATGTTTCCGTTGTCACTGTCTACTTAAAGAATGGGCTTATTTCATGAATTTGGCTCCCATATGACAGTGGTGAAATGCAGTGTATGTGTGTTCGTGTGTGTTTGTGTGTGTGCCAACCCCATCGGCCTAAATGAAGGCAGCCCTCTCGCTTTGCGGTGCAGACCAGGACTATTTTGGTCGAAATGTTGCACAAATGTTTCTCTCAGTATAGAGAAATTGCTCTGCCTTCATCTGGACCAGAGGACTGGATGGCATCTAAGTCCGACTGTAACTGTGAGGGAATGTTGGTTCACCATTTAATTTTGCTGCCCAGCGTAAAACTCACTGAACCGGGAGTCTCTCCCTATTTTGTGCGAAAATCTTGGATGTAACAGATGGAATTTTATTTTCTTTTTTCTTTTTTGACTGAATAACTATTTTATTATACAGTGTGTGGCCTGTGAATTTAGTGTCACAGATGTATTTCAGGAACCAGCTGTGCAATCAGCAGGTAAAATGAATGGAAGTAATAAACCATAGCAGAGTATCCAAGTTTTCTAGTCTTTGAGGATAAAGTGGTACAGAAACGGCAAAAAAAAATTGGGAAATTCAATCCTTTAAATCCTTTCCTTCTTTAGGAAGAATAAAAAGTGATCTTTTGTTGTGTGTTTAAAGTATGGACGGTTCATAATTGAACCGAGTGTCTAAATGTTCTGTAGCACTATGAAAATGTATTTAAATATCTTAAAAATGTAAGTGACTATGAGAAAATAGCTTTGGCATAATAATATACATGCATGTGTCCTTATGTAGAGGTTTCATGGTCATGAGACATTCACTGATCTGTGCACTTTTAGGTTTTTATGGTGATTGTTTACCACTAAGAATTGCAAACTTTCCAAAGATCCGTTAAACCATTTAAACCTAAGGAATTGGCTCTGGGTTAACCTTATTGTATAGCTCTTGGTTTCACACACACTTTTATCCCAAATGCATGGATAACATTAAAATCTGTTCAGTGTTCTGTCATAATAAACCCCTTAAACATTTGCTGTTTAGTCTAGCAGCGTCATTGAGGCTGATGTGTCTTTTTCAGTGCAGACAAAACAAAGAAAAGTCACATTTCAGCAGAATCAATAGTGACACATTTCGGTTTAAAAGCAAAAAGAAAGGGTAAATCTTTTAAAAATTCAAATGTCCACCTTTGGGGTTGCATCAGGAAGGGCATCCAGCGTAAAAATCTGCCAAATCAAACACCGCTACCCGCTGTGGCGACCCCTTGTGAATAAGGAAGCAGCCAAAAGTAGCTTTAGTATCATTTATAAAGACACATTGAATTAACTGGTGACAACTGCAGCTTGGTGGTGTTAATAACTGAGACATTTTCATGTTTGCAAGAAGGTGACCTAGCAGAAGATAGTGAGTTTTTCCCATCTGCCACTGCATCTGAAAGCAAACTCAGATCAGATTCATTTTCAACAATGTTATGGCTGCAGACGAGCTGAGAGAATGTCGAGGTCGTCTCCGGCAGTGACGTCTCCGGCTCACTTTGTGTTTCTCATGGTTTTAAAATCTGAAACCCACATGAAATGTGGACCGAGCTGACAGTGGGGCTGATAAACCCTGCAAGTGGAGAGGAGGTGTGTGTGCATGTGTGTGCTTCTGTGTGTGTCTCAGGATAGATGGTAACATTAGATGTGTAGATAGGGGTGCTGAAAAGTGTTGCTGTCAACAAGTTAGCCATTAGAGAGAGAGAATCTCTCTTCCTCCGCCCTCCCATCTAAGTCAACTTCTGTTCTTTCTCTTCCATCCCCCTCACCGTTTCATTCAAGACATTATTTTTCATGTGCTTCATCTGAGCTTTTCTTTCTTTTCTCCGTTTTGTCAACTTAGGGTCACGGTTTCCTTAATTTAGGTTTGCAAAGGTGACGAGCAGTGAACCAAACTTTCAGACTGACCAGATTAAGGCAGCAATAACATGTGAAAATTGTTAAGCAATTAATATACGTGGGGCCATCAAATCTGTATTCTGAACATCTCCTCATTCATTTTCCTCTCTCTGCCTGTCTGCCCTCTAACTGGTGAGAAAGACCTTTTCTTTAACTGAAGCGCCTCTTGAGTGTCTCATCCCTTGGGACTCGGTAATTAGGGAAGGGGAGTAAGTGAGTATGTGTATTTGTCTCCACACTAGACATTTGAGAAGATGGCTTGTCTGCAAGCACAAATGGGTCCTCAAGGTCATTCAAGAAAGCATAGTGAGGTCTGTGTGTGTGCCCCATATATTCAGACACTGTAAAATTGGAAATTAGGAATAGGAAATAAAAAATATTTAGTGATTTAATGAATGGGGATCTTCACGAATTCCAAAGTAAAAATAATCAAATTTAAATGAAGATTTTGAATGGATTGGATTTTTGAATTACTTTGTCTGCAAAGGGGGCCCTCAGCACTTAATGTGTTATATGAGTGCATAACATGTGTGTATTTCAGCCTTCCAGGAGCACTAATGACTAAGTTGGACTTTCTCACACACACACACACACACACACACACACAGATGGTGGTCAATTTGAAGAGGATGGCCTCTTCAGCTCTCTAGTTGAAGAGCTAGTATTTTAAACACTTATCACTGATTGGCTGTCTTGAATCTTTGGAATTCTTCTCAGCATAACCCTCCTCCACTGATGTATTTTTGATTCTTTGGTGGCATCCACTGATGACGATCGCAACTTATCCTTTTAAAATTTAAAGACAGATTGTATTGCACATTGAGCTGAAATCACGGTTTTTAAGCAAAATATTTATCAGGCTTCTTCTGTTCAAAATAATACCCTACAATATCAGACAAAACTGCCAATAACTATGTTTTTTATTATCCAGAAGACTGCTTTGTTATGAGGCAGAGATCTGTGTAATCCAACATGATTTACAGCCCTAGTTGTATACACTTTAATGTAACTCAACAGGGTAGCCCTCCTCTGTGGCAGTTTATGCTTGCAATGTCAAACAAGTCCATTGTTTTTCCCATCCATTCCTATTTAAAAGCCTTCCGCTCAACGTGGGCCTTGAACACACGACCCTGAGATTAAGAGTCTCATGCTCTACCGACTGAGCTAGCCAAGCTACACACATCTGCTTCAACCATGTGACATTTCAGTATATGCTGTGAGTTTTAGTAATATATTCCTTGGCCATGTGCTGTCCTCCAATGAAAACTAATATCAGTAAGTACTATTCATAGACAGTATAATAGATAGGTAACTTCCAGAGAAGTGAACCCTGCGTTCTGTTTAATGACCACCAGGGGGTGACTCCTGTACTTGCAAAAAGACTTCTGGTTGTATAGAAGTCGATGGAAAAACAGCCCTTGGCTCTCTTTATCTGTGACCTCAGTGAACACTTTCCTGATGCCTTCATGGCCTCAGGCACTAATTTCAGGTCGTGCTACATTAACTTCATCACTTTACTTCATTTATTTTAATATATTCCTTTCTTTAAGTTTAACTACATTGTCCTTCTGTTCAGCACTTTGGCTGACACTTGATGTCTTTTAAATGTGCTATACAGATAAAGTCGACTTCACTTGACTTGACTTGATACTGTACAGAAATGGCGATGGTAAAAACTCGGCTTGAGGCTTCAAAACAAGACTGGACACACAAATGGATGAATTCACAGTGACTACGTCAATCTTTTGTACTATAATGTTAAATAAATAAATAAAATGTTATTATTTGCTAATGTTGCAAAGAGAGAGAAGAGAGAGGTGCAGACCAGTGTGAGTGTGAACTGAGGCTACTGAGCATTTTGATACCAGAATACCACAAGGTGAAAGCTGGAAAACTAATCTTTTTCTGCACCCAGTGTTTTTAAAAAATGTTTAAAAATTTAAATAAAAAAAAAAATTCAAGTTGAAGGCTGTGTGTGTGTGTGTGTGTGTGTGTGTGGCCAATAATCTAAAGCCGCGCTGGAGTCGTTATGGTCAAGCACTGTGTACTGTGTATGCATTTCTGCACATATCTATGCACTGAAAATGTGACCCTGTGGCATTCATTATAGTGTGTGTCTCAGTGCTTGCGCATATGCGTGTGTGTTTTCGGCCTTTCTGAGTCGGCGGTTCAGGGCTATGCAATGATGTCATCAGGGGCAACAGGGTGGAGTGAGATGGGGTTAGAGTTTGGCTCAGGTTCTGACTCCAGCAGCCCTCAAAATGTGTCTGACCAGTAAGTATGTGACTGCCCCTGCTTGTCTGTGTGCTTGGACATGTGTGTCAGCCTCAGTGTGTCAGTGTATGCAGATGTGTATGGTCAGTGGTAGCAGTGGTCACCAGCTGTATGCTAGCTGTGTCCTACACTAATAGTAAAAGTGGTTTATTGGGCACTTGATAGGGCCTGAAACCATTTCATAAATCCGGCAGCTGGTACAAGAGAGAGACGCAGACCATACCACCACAAGACACACAACATAACACCAGAGGAACTGCAGCTGCTGAGCACTGTTATGCCA
Organism: Heterochromis multidens; assembly: GCA_015108495.1. NCBI lineage: Eukaryota > Metazoa > Chordata > Actinopteri > Cichliformes > Cichlidae > Heterochromis > Heterochromis multidens. Next base: position 45,501 of record VUQS01045996.1, read on the forward strand.
AAGGAAAAGGAGAAAATGTCACTTCTGACCATAGATTCACGTACATGAAATGTATGAACAAGCTGCAGCCTCTGTGGTTGAAGAATGAAGGCAACTTAAATGTGGCAAAAAGTGCAGTTCCACTTATAGCCACTTGAGGCTGGCTCTAAAAGCGAGCCAGTCCCCATAAACTCCACAGTTAACATGACCAACTTATTTTATTAACATGTTTGCAGCCTAGTACAAAAATGAGCAAATTTTTCCCCTTGATAATAACTGTAAGGTGGGGGAATTTGTTTGTAACTCACCTATTTTGATACTGTTCATGTGTTCATGTATGTTCATGTAAATAGTGAGACCACGTAAAGTCCAAGAGGGGGTCACCGGGTGCTGAGGTGCATAGTGTGTAAAAGTCTCTGCTGACTCAGTAACTGCAGAGCTCCAAACCTCATCCAGCATTAACATCAGCACAAAAAGTGTGCACCAGGAGCTTCATGGTGTGGGTTTCCATAGCCAAGCAGCTCCAGTGGGTGTAATGTGTAGGTGGCCCCATACTTTTGTCTATACAGCATATCTTTATATTGACAATGTTTTATGTAGATGTGATTAACTGGCAGGTATGCATATTGTAATGGTAAATACTGTTCTTTAGGACACTCAAATGTCTAAGTGTGTGTTGCAAGTTGATGATAGTTTGTATAGTTGTTGTGACTGGTTGCTGTACTGAAAACAGGAAATCAGAAGTAGTCTCCTTTATCTTAAATTTAAATTGACCTATGTCCCTCCAGATGTTTGAAGTTTGTTTTTTTTAAAAAATACAATTTAAATGCACAAAAGTTTAAAGCTACCATTGAAGCTGTGTACTTTATAGTTCTCTGTAAAAACAGCCTATATCCCTCACAGCATTATGGCTATAGTTCACTTAATGGTGCTGATCATGTCATATTTAAAACTTACTGTTCTGTCTCCAAATGTCTTGTCACTACAGGACACAACAGACACATGTCAGCATGTTTGGATATTGATAGGACTGCGCATTAACCATAGGACTCTGTCCAAGAACAGTTGATCCAAGGGCAACTTGACTTAGTAGTAGCTGTTTGAACTCTTTCACCTCTTAATTGATTTATACTAACTTTTGCTTATAAGGGCTTATAATTGGGGGCAAGCAAATGTTTGTTCAGGACTACAGTGGATCTAAGATCCAGTTAGTGCTGATTTTTCTCTTGGATTATGACAGTCTTCTACTGTGCTCGTGTTACTGACACTTCGTTCGTGACACTTACTTGAGTGTGAGTGTGCAGTGGAAGCAACAACAAGAGCTCATATGATGACACTTTTTTACAGCATGATGTAGAAGTTCTGTCCTGAAACATATTTACCCACAACTATTATTTGAAATTGGCAACAACTCTTCTGTCATAATACACAGATGTTTTGTTACTAATATGACTAAGGGCCCAATTTTAAGTCTTCTATGAAACACTTGCGCCCAACGTGGGGCTCGAACCCACGACCCTGAGATTAAGAGTCTCATGCTCTACCGACTGAGCTAGCCGGGCTGTGTGTATACCTTTCAACCATAAATTATCCACATTGGTGCCATGAACGTTGCAAAAGCAAGAGGAAGTGACCACCTACAATTTCTGAAATGTTTATGCATTTTTCACAGAGCATGGGAAAAAAACATGCAACCAGAAAGTAATCAGGTTCAGACTGTTAATGCAATCAAACTGTTCTTTATTTGAACACTTTCACTTTTGAACCAAAAATACTTCTTCAGTTCTGACTCACTAATGTTCAGAATGGGTGGATGGGTGGAGACGAGTGTCAGGGGTGATTTGTGATACAAGGATAGCATCAAGAGTGAAAGGGAAGGTTTACAAATGGTAGTGAGACCTGCTATGATGTATGGTTTGGAGATGGTTGAAAAGTTGAAGATGCTAAGGTTTTTTTGTTGGGAGCGATCAGAATGCACAAGATTAGAAATGAGTACGTCAGAGGGACAGCTCAAGTTGAGCGCTTTGGAGGCAGAGTAAGAGAGGTGAAGCTGAGACAGTGTGGACACATGCAGAGGGTGGATATATTGGGCAAAGGGTGTTGATGATGTTGAAAAGTAATGAAGGAGGACATGCAGAGGATTGTTGTGACAGAGACAGGAATATCTTTAAATTTTGTCCTAAAGGAACTACACCCAACATGGGGCTTGAACCCATGACCCAGAGATTAAAAGTCTCATGGTCTACTGACTCATGCATCTATTAAGCGATCTGGCTCAGTTGTTTACATGATAAAATTGATTTGATCAGTTTCTGAAAGGGTATCAACCACCTTTTCCCCCATCGGTTTGGAACTATTTATTCTGATGGAAGTGTTTAATAAACTCCCTTAGAAGAAACCTGCTTAGAAGTTTGATATTCCCTTTGTTGTGTGGCACTAACTGGTTTGTATTGAACTTCAAACTTCTGACATGTCATCTAAGTGTTAGAAAAATCATGTTTTTCACAGGGATCTATTTTTTGCCACGTTACCTTAGATGACCGGACAGGATTGGTGCATGTGTGTCTGGTGCCTCGCTTGTTTGTTGACCCTTTTTGGTCATCTCACTCTGGCGCTGTCATCCTGTCAAAACATAGCAATGAATGAATCTGTTCATATCAGCAGGGTGTTCCTTTGCCCAGAACACAAACACACAGGTACCCAGCTTGACTCCTATTTGGACATTGTGAGCTGGTTTATTGCAAATGTAAAACCTTTTCATAAAAGTAGTAGCAAACACTGTTTCTGTATGTATGTTTGATGGATATAAATGGGGATGGATGAAAGAAAGGGCAGAGGAAAGCACAAGTCCAGATGAAGAGAAAGAAAGAGTGACGGTAATAGATATTTAGTCAGTCAGATGAGAGGAAACGCTGCCTCTTACTGGTCAAGATCTGCTACTACAGCACATCAAAGGAAACATGAAGAGAATAAAAACATGAGTTGAACACAGAGCTTTATATGACTTAATAATTGCAGCCCTGTGTTTTATGCATCATGGATTTTGATCACTTTGCAGTCACTGCTGTTTTCTTTGTGCTTTGCAGAATTTTATAAATATATAAACCGTGTGGAATAAAGAGAGTCAGCTAGAGAAATGGCAACAGATGAATTCAAATGATCCCTTCACCATCCCTGGGTTTGACTTGTTTGTGAGTCTTACCGCATAATAAAACGCCTGCCTATGATCCACAAAGTCTCACAACAGTGAGTTTCAAGCTTTCACAACTAGAAAGGCTCCTCACTCTGCATGTGTGTAGTTTAGGTGTTTGTGAATTCTCGCTATTTTTCATCTTGTTTTTTCCTTTTCTGTTTTATGCAAAAATCATTCCGTTTTTTTGTCTCTCTTCACTCTTGTCTGTTCTGTATTTTCTCCCGTGTGTGTGTGTGTGTGTGTGTGTGTGTGTGTGTGTGTGTGTGTTTTTGTGTGTTGGAGGAGTGGTTACAATATAATGAGATTCCCAGTGCCCAGGTGCTCTTTCTAGATAATTACTGAGTGTGTTTTTCTGTAGCCAATCTCTGAACTGAGGCAATACCAAATCTGTCAGCACACCCACACACACTCAGGGGAAGAGGGTGATGGGTGGGGGGTTAAATCAAAATCTATTCCCACTATCTTGTTTCTGATGGCAAAAAAGAAACATTCTGGCTCTCATTTTAAGCCACGTAGTTGTGAATCCTTGTTCCCCCCCCCCTTTCCATCTTTTACCTCAAGAATTCCTTTTTTCCAATTTCTTTCCACTGAGCATCCTCCTGTTTATCCAACACTCTTGCCTGCAGTGTGTGTGTGTTTGTGTGTGTATGTGTGTGTGCAGAAGGATCCACAAAACATTAATCAATTGTCTCGGGAAAAAAACAAAACAAAGAATCACAGAGCGAGCAAACGACATTGATTTACACACAAATATGCGCGCAATTTTTGCTTTTCAAAACACATCCATCAGTGATTGGCTGAAGTGATTTATTAGGAAGTGATTGTTGCTGAGGTTGCATAGACTGGACAGACAGGAGCAGGGCACTGCATTGCGTTTTAAAAAGAGGACACTGCCTCTTTGCCAAATGAGCTTTTTGGATAACGAGGAGACTGTTTCACCTATGTTTGTCCAGTTTCTTTGTGGTTTTATGACTGTGGGCTGCTTTATACTCTGCACTGAACATCGACAGTGGCCAGGGACTGCAGTTAATTAAATAAACTGTGCACCAACATCATTTCACAATCCTAAAATTAAGAAACTGTCTCTGTTTAATCAATTTCTTTAATGAGGTTGTTAATTTTAAAAAAAAGAGAGTTTGCATTATGCTTTAATTTTAAATCGAGACAAAGCAATATCTGCAAAAGCTTTGTTAAAAAGACAATTTAGTTACTGTACTTTGGAGTGCATTAATAAATTGCAGTGAAGCAGTAACAATATTCTAGCACTCTTTCATAAAGCTGTTGACCGTGGCTGTTGAGGGCAGCAGCTCTAAAAGCTTTTACACCCTGCTAATCTTTGGGCATAAGGGGTTAAAACACTTAGCCCCTGTAGAACCACAGCTCCTGAATTTTTATCCTGCATATTTTAACACATCCGGCAGCATATATTTCACATCAGCATCTGCCACTGCTGAGCTGCTGCATCGTCTGTCAAGCACACACGCCGCCTGAATCAAGATCAGAATTGTGTTTGTCATCACGTTCAATAAATGTTCAGGGGTCTGTCTTGTCAGTGGTGCAGTGACAGCAGGACCTCACCTAAAAAAATGCATTTATACGAAGCAGCCTCTTTCTAAATAGTCATTCACCACATTTTACACTGTCATAAGTTGCTTTCTTGTATGTAACATCTGACGTTTTTCACAGTTTTATGGTGCTGTTTGTCCCTTATCTCTTTATAATTGTTTTTTATGTGGCTCTACAAGCCACAGCTGCCATAAATCATAACACAGTTTATACATCTGCAGCACTCAAATGTTCATCGTCAGAGCACTTTCTTTGGTTTACAGAGGCTGAAGTTTGAAAATGAGCTTCTTCTGCAGTAACAGTGAACGCAGACAGAGGGCACTGTATCACTGGAGCTCCTTTTTGAGATACTGGACGCCTAACAGAAGAGAGGGAGACATGAACAGGGGTGAGAGGTTAAAGGGGGAGATGAAAGGATAAAGAGGAACATAAAACAGACAGCAGGAGGAAAACTGAGGGAGACAGGAATGTAAGGATAGGAGATCGAGGAGATAATCAGTGCTATGAAGAGATGGCAGTTAAAGGCGACATTTTAAACACTGGTGTGAATCCTCCCCCACTTGCTCTCCCTTCATCCTGTGTAGATTTCCTTTTTGTCCTGGTCACTTTGATCAAATAAAACTCACAAACCGCAGCTATTCTTCCTACAATCTTTCTTTTCATAGCTTTACTATCTCCCCTCTGTCTCTCTCGCTCTTTCTCTACTGCTCTCTGACCAGTATCCTCCTCCCCTTCTTCATTCCCATCACGCATGGTTAGGTCCAGGCCATTTGCTTCCACTCCAGCAGGGCGGTACCATTAGTGACCAGCAGGGGAATTGTATTTCTCTGCATGCAGCTGGGTACAGGTGTGCTGATGCTCTCTCTGTCATTCAGTCTCTCGCCATTAGCATCATTTTCAGTGTAGTCACCCATACAGAATACACATCAAACAGGAAATAAGATCAGTCAAGTTTAAGGAGCCAAAAACAAAGACAGAAGGTTTTTCTCACTGGTGCTTATTTCAGTTTGCAGCTCTTAGTTCAGTTGCTGTATATCAGGCCTTTATTATGTAATGGGACCATGAACAATTTTAAGTCTGATGTAGTGTAGTCAACAGGAGAACCACATTTACAATCAAGCATCAAAACAATGAAATTTTTGGTTATATCTGTTGAAACCAGAGGAGGTTTGGTGGTATATTAAAGGGTTAGATCCACTGAAGAAAAGAAAAAATTATCTGCCTGTTTATTTTTCTACTCTCATATGATTTATTTTTTACTTTGACCACCTGCAGTCTGCCTGCCAGTTTCTCTGCATTGTCTACATTTTTTTTCGCTTGCCATTGGGACTTGGTGCATGAACACCAAGTCCCAATGGTAAGGTCCTGTTATTTTTTTAGTTCTGTGCCCCACAGACCAGTTGCACCACATACGGTCGTACACTTCCTCCGTCTGACAACAGAGCTCTCTGAAGGTAGATGGGCCATCCCCAGACTGCCAACGGACTGCAAACGCACAACCCGCGCTGAACCATAAATTTCGCTTAAGAGGGACAAAGCAGAGACGGTCTGGACATGTGCAGAGGATAGATTGGATAGTGCATATATTGGCAAAGCATGATGATAGGCAATGAAGGAGTACATGCAGAAGCTTGGTGTGAGGATGTAAGGGATAGGGTGAGATGGAGGCTGTTGTCACACATAATGCCTGGGAAATCTAAACCCTTCCGTAAGCTCGCGAGAAATGTAACTTCAGGTCGAGTCTGACCGGCGTGGAAGTTACAAGGGATTTCCAGTTACAAAGTAGATTTTCAACTGAACCATAAATTGGGAACAAGGGAGAAGCTGAAAGAACACACATCTAAATGCCCTACGCAGGGCTCGAACCCACGACCCTGAGATTAAGAGTCTCATGCTCTATTGACTGCTAGCCGGGCTCTTCTTCAGGTTCCTATGTCTAGTTCAAATTTTGCTCCCTGTCTTCCCTGCAGTTTTCTTCATGGTCTCCACTTGTGCATTGTTTCCCCACCTACTCATCACTCATCCTTAACCAGAGAGATCCCCTGCTGTGCTGTCCACTCTTAAGTTTCTGAGTTTTTCTAGTGTGCATTCTTTGTGTTTTGTGTTTCAGTTTCTCCTTTTTCTTCCTTCATGCATTTTGGGGTTTTCTTCTGCCACAATAAAAGCTTGCTATTTGTTCAACGTTCAGCCTCCAGTGTCCTGTTTTTGGGTCCTCCACACCACATCCTGACAGAATGCCCATTATCAGTTTTTATCAGTCCAGTAATGTATGGGAACAACAGTGCTTATGTAGGAGATGGTAAATGTTGTAAGGCTGCTTGCATGCCCCAAACGCCGCTATTTCTTAGTCCTAATAGGATCTGGAAACAAAAGTAAATGTCTTAAGTGACAAAATTTAATATGAAAAAAAATGGGTATTGAACCTATGTGTCATCATTGAGAGTCCAGTCCAGATTTATACCTCTGCCACAGCTCCAGCATCCAAAAATCTGAATTTTATTTTAACCTGGAAAACACCTATTATATCCACTGAGCAAGGCAGAGCAACCACCACTGAATGAATGAGGTGATAACTGCTTATTATCAGGTGGAGGAGCCATCTGCAGACTATACTGTATGTATGGGACTGATAGCAGCTGATATAGCAACTGGTTATTCAATGGGCTGATAACATTTGAAATAGGTGCAGATTAACAACACTACATGTTTCTCCCCCTTTAATTTCTTAGCAGATATTTCAGCCGATTCTCATTGCCAGAGCATGAAATACTGCAGTGTTGTCAAAGTTGCTGGAGTTTCACAAATACCTGAAAGGTGTTGGTATCTAAACCTAACAAGCAAGTAAAAACAGAAGTAGAAGGTAAGTAAAAAAGAAAAAAGTTAAATTAAATTTCTAGCAGGAGTTTGTTAAAGTATAAATCCCAGAAATGGAAAAATGCCATTAAATTCAAAATGCCAGACTTCCAGTTGGGTTTAGGGCATGGCTCCAAGAGGATTTTTGGTACATCTCAGGATGTTACATGTGTGTACCAAATTTCATATATGTACATGGAACACAGCAGTGGGGCACAGCAGTGGGGGTAAACAATTTGCCCATTTTGCACCCCCATGTTTGAAATCCATAAAACCTGTAAATTTTCAGCAATCCTGATGAATGTGAAAAATTTCCCGACTTTTCAAGCAAGTTTAGGCCTTCAAATAGAAGATTTTTTTTGTGAATAATAATAGGAGAAATAATTTTTTTTTCTGTCTCTGTACAACCGTTGTGAGAGCTTGGTCCGCATTGCTGGCAATAAGTCAGGTGGCCTCAGAATCTCATCTCTGTTTTTTGCAGATGATGTGGTTTTGTTGGTTTGTTGGTTTGTTGGCCTCCAGCTCGCACTGGCACCTCCAAGTTTGAGGCCATGGTCCTCAGCCGGAAAAGGGTGGAGTGCCCACTCCGGGTCAGGGACAAGTTGCTGCCCCAAGTGAAGGAGTTTAAGTACCTCAGGGTCTTGTTCACGAGTGAGGGGAGAGGTGAGCAGAAGATCGACAGATGGATTGGGGCCATGGCTACAGTGATGTGGATGCTGCACCGCTCCGTCACGGTGAAGAGAAAGCTGAGCAGGAAAGCGAAGCTCTCAATTTACCGATTGATCTACATTCCCACCCTCACCTATGGTCACGAGCTTTGGATAGTGACCGAAAGAATGAGATTGCTAATACAGGCGGCAGAAATTAGCTTTCTCCGAAGGGTGGCTGGCCTCTCCCTTATAGATAGGGTGAAGAGTGCAGTCATTCAAGAGGGGCTCAGAATAGAGCCGCTATTCCTCCAGAAGAAGCCAGTTGAGGTGGTTCGGGCATCTGACAAGGATGCCTCCTGGGCGCCTCCTGGGTGAGGTGTTCTTGGCATGTCCTACTGGCAGGAGGTCCTGAGGTAGACCCACGACACTCTGGAGAGATTACATCTCTTGGCTGGCTTGGGAACACCTCTGTGTTTCCCTGGATAAGCTGGAGGAGGTGGCTGGGGAGAGGGAGGTCTGGGATGGAAGATTGGATAAAACTTCCCACATAGGGCACGAAACATGGTATGACAAACAAAATTGCTGACTTTCTCCACCACCTGCCCTCCAGCCTCCCAGTATGGACTTTGTAGCTCTTTAAAGGAGGAATATCCTCTGTAGCAGGAACGGCATGACTCATCGGGAGAGTCGGGCAGATTCCCAATGAGTCACGCCGTTTCACCTTCACCTCTCTTTTGGGCCAGTTGGGTGGGGAAAAATAATTTTGACAATTACTTTATTTTCTTCACAATCTCCATCTAATCATCTAACAGCACAACCCCTGCATCGCAGTAGATCAGATGGGTTCTACCATCGGAGGGAGTTCTCCCCTCCCAAATGTTTGAGTTGGTTGGGCTCATTGATCGTCTTTCCTAGAGCGGTAGAATTAAACCTCAGTCAGTGATTATGGAGAGCAAGAAGAGGCCAGGAGGCTAGACTCAAAAAAAGAAGGGTGTTGGAGGAAGATGCTGCCAAATGTGCTAAGTTAACTGACCTGTTTACCAGAGAACAGACCCCAGTTGCAGCCAGTAAAGAGAGAATGTGGACGAAATTTTGTATTGTCAGCATAGGCTATAAGCAACATTTGATATAAAACCAATTTATATAACCGAGGTTATTAAACTAGTTTATTTTGTAGATCCCAATAGGTACACGATGAATTACAGATATCCTATGTTTTAAGAGGAAAAAAACATAATTTAAAGGTTCCAGTATGATCTGTGTAATATTGAATAATTCCTTAATTGAATGTTTTTGTAGCATCATAGCAGCAAATAAGACCATCTGACGCTGCTGATCCCGATAAGCATGAAGAGGCCATGACTGAGGGGATAGTCTTAACAGAGTTAAGTCATTTAAATTAAGTTATTTATGTCTAGTGTAAAATATAACATGCAGAGAATAGACGTGGTAGATTCTAAATCGTATCAAGACACTCAGAATATGTCCGCATGATGGTAGGTAGCCTAATTTATTTTAGCCTATCAAGACAAATAGCCTATATTGTGCATCACAAATATGAATTGTAGACTATTATGATATAAATTGTTAAAAAAAATAACTATATTATAACTTATGTTATGTTATACAGCAAAATAATAACCCTTATTAAATGTTTTTGTAGCATCAGAGCGGCGGATGAGCCTGTACGATCCTGCTGGTGAACCCAGTAGGCATGACAAGCATACAGTCTATGATGAGGAGGTCATGGCTACAGAGGGGACAGGTAGAGAGAATACTGTGGAAAACTGTGGAAAAAGTGGGATGGGTTTGGCCACAAAACTCCCAGGCTAAAAAGGGGCCCCACCCCGCCCTTGCTCTGTAGGTGGATAGGATTGCTGCAGCCAGTGCATCATGGCAGAACAGAAGAACAGAACAGAAGTAGGTGACTCCTTGGGATGAGAATTTATTGGTCATTTAGGAATTTTTGTGATTAATAGTCATCCTAAAGGATTCAATAATCCACACAAATACCCATAAACTGTAATTTCACCATTTAAAACCAGTTTCACCAGTTTTATGACAAATAGCTGAATCTCCTCCCTTATCATCGATAGATTTTTTTGTTTGCTGAATGTGAATGTTTTCTAGTTTCCTTAGGCTTCTGTGCTATTTAAATGAGTATCTCTGTATTTTTGACTGCTTGCTGCATAAATCAAAGTGTTGTTGGGAATGTGATGAAAGGTAAAACAATGACTCAAAAAAAAAGACTGAAGATACAAATATGAGATCTGTGTTGGAATAAACTCAGAGTGATTCTTTTTAAATAACAGTTTACAATTTTATTGTCATTAAAAAAACACATCTTTCTGTTGACCACACACCGAGTGCTGCACAGTAAACTCCAGCTAGCAAAGTGTGACTCATCAAAAATCATTTCTTCTTTCTCTATCATTGCCTGTTTTTTTTCTCTGTCAACAACTCCCCTCCTCCTTTCTTTTCAATCCTTCTTCCCTATCCACTTTCTCAGTCCCACCCCTCCCCCTTCCCACATCATTTGATACATACAAACACACACATGCACACCCCTCCAGCTCTCCTTCAGTCCTGCCTAACCCTCTGTGGGCTCGGTGCCCAGGAAGAAGCAGCACAAGCAGGGCAGGGCGCTCTGGGCAGAGCCCCGCAGCCACACCGGACCCCTGTAAGCTTAGAAAGCAATATGAGAAGAGGATGTGAAAAGGAGAAGCATTGCAAGAAAAGAGATGGAAGGAACAGGTTTAAAGGAGGAGAGGGTGAAAAAGAGAGTAGAAAAGTAGAAGTGAGGAATCGGGTTGAGAAAGGATAAAGAGATAAGAGGATGCAATAGCAGGGGAGACATGCAACAGAGGAGAGGATTAGAGATGGGGAAGACAAAAGGAGATTAGAAAAACAGATAGATCAATAGATAGAGAGATACAGAGAGAGGAGGAGGAAAGATGCAGAGAGGGAGAATGTGTGAAGCAGAGAGAGAAAAAAGAGAGCCGGGCAGACAGCCAGCTCTCCCAGGAGAGATAGGTCAGAGCAACGGACATGTCTCCAGAGACTCTGTGTGTGTCTGTGTGTGTGGTTTGTGTGAAAGACAGTGGCAAGAGATGGAGGGAGGAGGAGAGAAGAATGCAGAAGAGGAGGAAGAGGAGAGCAGCGGAGCGCATAGAGAAAGAGTGGGGGACTTGTATAAGATACTGTAGTGAATGTCTGAAATGCGACCTTGGAAATCTATATCTGCACATTTGTGTCCGTGCTTAACAAACTGGTTGCTGGCACTAGATCTCTAGTTGATGCTGGGTATTATTAGACAAAGGAAGATATCTGAAGCAGAGATTTTGCATACATTAGTACATTTTAACACATGTATTTATTGATTGATCGACTACTCGTTTGCATTTGAGCCTGATGCTGGACGCTGGGCTGTACCACCTCGTCGTTTGCCTGGGAACAAGAAAATAAAGCACCCTGATCCCTGACTGAATCAAAGCTAAATATTTGAGTTACAACATGAGAGAAGCTTCAAGTGTGTTTTCCACCAAAGGAGGTTCTTTGAGAGGTTAGGGACACTCAAGCTCATCTTCCTTGACCAGTTTGGGGAAAAAATGGGCGATGCATTAGTGGCATGAATGCATAGAGTGAAGGAAAAGAGAGCAGAGGAGAGAGGCAACCTGGTCCTACAGCAGCACAATCTGGGGACTCAAAGCTAATAGAAAAAAAATAAATCTGTGACAATAGCCAAAGGATTAGAATTGCATTTTGGCAAATGTGTTGGCTCTTCTGAGCTGCGGATTGTTTACCTGGATCCAAACAGCCTGCTTAAATGTGATTGGCCAGTAGCTTGCGGTACCACAAATCTTGTCCCTTGCCTACAAATTGTGCATAATCATGTCTGTTCATAGAGACTAAAAGGATTATTAATAAGATAATAAGGTCACTGTCACCTGATCCAATCCCAGCTATAAGCTACATCAAAAAGGAAACTTGTATCACGTATGATGTGATGAGCCGCGACCCGTGCACCCAAGTACCGATGCCAAAGGACTCCCTGTGTGTGTCTGAGATGCCAGTGGCTCTGGTTTTTTAATTACACAAGCAGGTTTTTAAATGTTTTCACTACCAGTAAGAACAATATCAAATATCGCCGGATAAAGAATTATAACATGTAAATTAATGATTACCTATAAAGTAATATTATTGTTTTTAATTCTTGATAACAGTCTGAGCATTGTGTGTGCATGCTCAGGCCTGTAATGTGTATGCAAGGCCAGTCCAGGTCATAGAACGCTCTGTTTGTGTCAATAACAGAGGAGGCCACAGGATTACATGACCTTGAATGCCACATGTGTCTTACACACACACGCGCGCACATAGACGCACACACACAGTCAAACACAAAGCCCCATGAAATCCTCTGACTCCTACGGGTCTTTATGAGGCTCTTGCATTGGTCACGGAGGGCTAGTAGGAAATAGGGAGGAAGACGAGGAGTTGATGGGCTGTGTTTTTAAAAAGAGCAATTATATCTTCGACACAATACATTTACATGCTACTATTGTTATTTGTTCCAAATAATATCCAAATTTCTGTCTGAATAACAGTCAGTGGGCGGTTTGGCATACAGGACAGCCCATGTACTATCCTGTGGGATGTAGGCAACATAAACACTTGAATGCAGTTTTGGAGGATTATTCAAAGTATGTTTCCTAACATGTGCCCGGAGGAAGTGTTACTTTTTATTTAGAAGTAAACCAAGACCACCATTTTCCTGTGATCTTAACCACGTGCTGTGAGTGATGTAAACACAGTATACAGTATATTACAGTATACCACGCTGCATAACAATCCTAAATGTATGAGAAAGGTATTAATGTGTCTGAAAAACACTAGACATGTGTTTTGTAGACTTGTGTATTTACATCATCCTGATGTTTCCAACAATGATTAAATCCCCCATAGAGAGAGCTGCCCTTTACTTCCTTTAGTTTCTGTAACGTTCATGGAAACAGGGTAAACACTGGCTCCTGCCACCCACCAAGCTAATAGACCTTTTTCCCAGCAGCCATTTTGACATGTAAACACAAGTGATACTAATCATGTTAATTAAGGCTCTGCACCTAAAGAACAGAACCTTCATTAATATCATTGGTAACGCCTGTGTTTCCATGCTACTTTATGTCAAAGTCTGCTGTAATTAAAAAAA
>VUQS01045996.1:58967-75115 GCA_015108495.1 Heterochromis multidens
TGCTGAAAATAAAAAAAAAAAAAAAAAAAGTTCAAAAAGCTCTAAATATCTTTGTTTTGATCACGGACAATAGCACTGACCTGTCCAACTGAATGTGTCACATAACTTCTGTGGATAGTGGACTTCAAAGTTATTGTAGTTAACTAAAAACTAAAATTAAATGTGAAAAAAAATTAACTGAAAAAAATTAAAACTAACTAAAACAATTTTGTGAACTTGGAAAACTAAGTTAAATGAAATAAAAATCTATAATAAATATCCTTTGTTTGAATATTTGATAGTTTGGTAAGATTTGTTTGATGGACGTGTTTATTGACACTTTGGATGTCTACAAGACTGAGAGTCAGCTGCTTTCAAAAAGTTCTGTCTTTTTATGGTAATACCCATATTGAATTTTCTAACTCTTGCCTCAGGCATATGAGCTCCATACCATAATGATTAAAAAGACTAAAACTAACACAGAAACTGATAAAAACAAAACTACAACTAAACATTTTCAAGCAATAAAAAAACAAACCGAAACAAGGAAGCCCACTCTGGAAACTAACTGAAACTAAACTGAATTAAAAAATTTTATAAGTCAAAACAAACTAATTAGAAAATACAAAAATAAATACTGTATGTGATTTTACTTAAGGTGTATAAAGCTCTGGTACATTACCTTATCTATGAAGATGATTTTTGCCTGAGATACAGCTCCCCTGAAGTGGTAGAAATGACGTACCATTCATTTAATAATGACTAAACCTACAGGTAATGTACATTCATTACAATATTATAAACAGAAAAAGGAAATAAACTACTAAATATATATATATGAAACCACTTTAAGACATAAACTTTGGACAATTTTGGGAAAATCAGGTTGGGATCCTTTCTCACATAGCACACAGCAGAAAAAAAAGCCCACTTCAGACATTTTTGCAGATGTAGCTGCCTGAATAGCGCGTGCAGGAGGTAGTGCACTTGACACCCACTCAATAGCGTTGAATTCACCAGAATATTAGCTGCACTATTAGCACATCAGCACACTCTGACATCACATGGAGTTTGTGCTGTGGAGCTGGCAGGTTAAAGACCGGCTAATGTCCAATCTGACTGCGTCAGACATTTGCATTTGCACATGCACCTCTGTCGACAGTCCTGAAAAGTTTAGGCCTGCAGTGCATGTCAGCTTATGATTGCTATTACTTAACATATTAAAATCATAAAGTAGGCACAAATTGTGTAATAGACAAAATAAATAATTTTATGCTAATGAAAATTATTTGTATATGAATGTTTTTTTTAAGAGATAAGCCTGGGAGACAGATGAGCAGAAGGAGCAGAGCTGAGGTAAAATAAAGACAGAGAGGAAGGAGGAGGTGGTTGGGCCCTGAGATGTCGGGACAGTTTCAGTTGCTCTGTGTGTGTGGGTGTGTGTGTGTGTGGGTGTGTGTGTGCTCATGTATTCTTGCATATCAGTTTGTTTTTTGACCATTTGAGTTTGCACAAAAAACTGTATGACTGTATGTTTATGTGACATTGAAAAAGGAAGTGTTTGGGTGTTTGTGTGTAGAGCCAATACACTCTATGTGTTATCTGCATAATACTTGTCTATATGTATATGCCTGCGTTTGAGCTTGTGTATGTGTGGGCTGCTATCCCTTTTGTGCGTGTGTCTGTGTGTGCGTGTGTGCGTGTGTGCGTGTGTGCGTGTGTGTGTGTGTGTGTGTATTTTAAAGCAATAGAGGGGTTTTGGCTGTAAAAGCCAGATAAGCCAAACCACAGGCACAATCACGCTCCTGCCATCTCACCCACTGACATAATGATTCAACACAGCTGTCAAATGTGTGCTGTATGTACATGTGCTGAATGTTCTATAGATTTCTGTATTTGTGTATTTTTGTGAGGCATCAGTGTGTATTTATGCACACGTGTACACTAATGTCTTTTTTAAAATTTATCGTACATCTGTGCAGAAGATGTGCACCACCTTTTGTGTTTGTGTGTGGGAGGATAGACGAACAAAATCAGTCCACCTGCACCTTCAAACAAGGAGAGAAAAAACAGAGACGGAGGAGGACAGAGCAAAGGAAGGCTAGGGGTCCCCTGTGTTTCCCTAGCCTGATTAGATTCTGCCGGAATTAAATTTTACGATAAAAACAAACAGCAGGAGACGGGCAGGCCCACCTCCTCTGTTGTTTTCACTCCTCACAGTCCCTCCCTGCCTAGCTCCCCTCCTTTTTCTCCTCTCTCCCACTACTTTATCTCCTTTCAAAGCTTTGTTCCTTCTTTTTGTCTGCAATCTCACCTCAGCAAAGAGACGTGACGTAACCAGCCAATTATTCCACAGATGACGTTGCTCCTTTAGGCAGTGTGAATAAATTTAAGCCTGAATGATGTCAGAGGTCACCATGCAGCAAATAATGTGTCACCTGCCACATTACTTGGCAAAATGTGCCTGATTTAGTACAGTTTCCAGGCTTGAACACTGTTACTACTAATTTAGTTTATCAAAGCATTTTGAAATTAAATGTCCTTATATGAATTGCTTAGACATTAATCAGCATGATGTTCATGCCATTACAACTTTGATTGTGTTTCAGTTTCTGCAAATGCAACCATTTGCAGAAACTGAATAGTTGAATAGTGCTTTTTGATAGCATTGAAAGGTTGTTTAGTGTGTGATAAATGCCATTACCAAATGTGACTAAACACTGGTGTTTTTTTTTCATAAGTAGAAATTGTTTCTTGCAATGTGAAACCCAATTGTGAATCCCAAAGGCTTCTAAAACAACCCATTAGGCTGATGGATTGTTACACAGGATAGTGATGCAAGATGATAGTAAGATTCTCAAGGCAGGGTGGAAGATTTCATAAATGAATGACTATGCATGTAAAAACATGAACTTTAATATATAATAATATCTGAACTCTATGTGTTATGTGTTTATTATCTGAAGAGTTCATGTCATGCTTCTTCACCAGTTAACAACTTCTGTCATCAAATTATCAGGGTTTGGAAGTGAGAATGCCTCTAGTGAATACAGATAGGAAACAGATATTCATGAGGGTATCCAGTTGCTACAGTGTTTAGCTTTTGAAGCCACTACCTCAATTTGCAAACTCCCTTTTCATATCAGATTACATGTCTGGACTTTGACCTGCAGTGAGTGAAACTGCCATTTTGCCAGCTTCGCTGGTGTGTCACCAGCTTTTCCCCTGGTGCAGTGGAGTTGTCCTTGCAGGAGGGTCATGGCAGTGCTCTGCTTAGTAGGGCACTGGAGTAGTCCAGCTCTCTGGGGAGACAGCACATATCTGTTTAGCTCCACAGGGGTGACCTCTCACCCTCAGGCTTCATGTGGTGATTGGGTTGTTTGAGTCAGGTTGTGAGCTGCTGTGAATAACCTACTGTGGACTAAAACAGACCTGTGTCCACTTTTAACTCTCATATTTGCTTGGCTTCTTCTCCAGTTTGTACTTTGCATAACCTCGCCCCTTTTTTCAGTGCCTAACTTTTTGTCAGACAGGATGCGTTTACATGCAATATCAATATCATAGCATTATAATAAGTAGTTTGTGGATATATATTAACATATGCAAATGTGTGCAAAATCACAATAGTGCCACTGTCAGTGGTATTCTATCATTTGAGCTTTCTGATAGAACATGCTCTTTGTCAGCTGCACCTCTTGTCCATACCAGAAGCAACATAGGAGTTGTATACATTCTTATTGGCCTGAGTTTTCAAAACTAGTGTACTCTACATACTTTATTGTAATTACACACACTGAAATTGACCACAGTCACAATTACCTGCCAAAGGTAAGGTGATAGGTGATGGGTGTTTTTACAGTTTGCATTCAAGCCTTCAATTACACCATAAATCACATTTTGTTTGTGTGTGTGTGTGTGTGTGTGTGCGTGTGTGCGTGCATGTATACAGTGTCACAATCTCTCATTCTTCCCTCTCTTTAACATTTCCTCTTGTCCTTTCTCACACATTCATTCTCTAGTTTCCTTTCTCTTCCTCAGCTGTGTGTATCCTGCCAGATGAGCATGAGGCGGGAAAAGGAATGCAGCTCCGCTCTGTTTACCTCTTCCTTGTTCTCTCGCTTTCTCACTTGTGATAGATTCACACACTCTCGCTACAACATATCTATCTCTCTCTCTCTCTCTCTCTCTGTCTCTCTCCTTCTCTCTGTGAGTATGCTCAGTCATTCAGCTCTGTTCACTGCTGTTGTTTCGTGAGGCTGGAGAGCCGGTGGGGAGCCTGTGATTGGGGAAATAAGCACTTGTGTCTGCGCCAGCTGCCTCAGAGACAAACTAGATACAGAGGAGGGACGCTGGGGCTGTGGATTTTAAGCTGCTAATATCAAGAAGAGATGGATTTGTGGCACGTGTTAACTTTGGAGAGGCATGTGTAAACGACATGAACTGCTCCCATTTGGCATCAGTGTCTGCTGGAGGAATGGAGGTCTGAAATCTGCTGCTTACCTTGACTGTCTGATGTAGATCTGCGCCCGAGAGGTCGAAAACTCTGGTGGTACGTTCCTAATCATTGAGATGTAAGGTGGTGACACATGATTTATCGCATGATTTAACAGGAAAAAGATACAACTCAGAAAGGTTAACCTCAAAGACATCTGTTATACCTGATTACACCTGAGACGAAGGGGGAAATGACTGGCTAGAGTCAGGATTAAAGGAGTAACCCGTGATGTCAGACTTCACCTGGGGCAGTCGTCGTACACTCTGCTGAGTAGTCACAGCATTGTCAAGGGAGGTTGGGGGCAGCAGGCGCAGACTTCATTTCCAGGTGTGTAAACCACACCAGACCTGACTCACCTGACATCATCCCATCTCTCTCTGGGGTCACTTCTTATACTCATTTTCTCACCTCATCTTCTCAGTCATCTCAGCTCTTAGACCAACCACTACCTCTCCTTCTCTCCCCATGGAGCCACTAAAAAGATAAGAGAAGTGACGCTGATTAATGTAACTCCCAGCAACCTGAGTCTGATTCCACAGTACTAAAGTAGAAGGGAGAAAGAAAAAGCCTTGTGAACACTTGTGAACTGTCATCACGTGGAACAAGAGAAACACCATGTGGACTCAGTCGGGATACTGCAATCACATACCTCACCCTGGATATCCTTTCTACCATGCACCGTGCAGGTATGGTATCACTACCCCAATGTGTAGCTTGCCTTTGCTTTTGCTTTCCTTTAAAATGGTTTGTTTTATTGATTTGAACGTACATCTCCTTAAGGTTTCATTATTTCTCCAGGGAGAGAAAATTCTGCACTTTATCATGTTTGGTGACCCCCAGGGGTCAATGCTAGACCCACTGTTTTAATACAGGGACATGTTTTGACCCAGTACATTTAATGGGTTAATGCATCCTTGTACAATGCTGATTAAGTCAAGCTGCTACTGGTTTTAGAATTTTCTAAAGCAGTTTGTAGCCAGACTAGTTTCTCTGGAATGCTGTTTTAAAAGAACTAAGAAACTGGTTCTGCCTGTGCAGAATAATAGAGGTTGGTTAGGTTTGTTGGTCAATGTGACAATAGCTAAAAATGGTGGTGCTATTTTCAAGCACTGAGCTATTCAAGGTCCCTAAGATCACTGTTAAAATAAGGTTAAGGTTACAATTGTGTGTCTCTAAAACACACAGTGGTTATGTAAGATTTTCACTGGTCCCTTTCCATTATTTACCCCCTTCGCCTCACCCTGGAGCCAGAATGACATCATTAAATTTATCACCAGGTTTCAGACATGACCGACTCTCAAATGAACACCATCAGTCCCCATTCCCTGAGGGGAGAACAGACCCCCTACACCTCTTTTTCTGTCAGCTACTGTAATAGTGTCTAACATCTAAAGACTGCTGGAGCTCAACCACCAGAATACTGATTCTCCATGACTTATCTATAAAAATCCCTTTGTGGTTGAGCAGATGAGAACATATTTTAAAAATTAAATAAAATGATTAATGATAAATGTATAACATGTTGTTCTTAGTTCTGGGCTACTGTGTATCTGAACAAGTATACATGCATTTTAAAAAAATTGGTACTTGTATAATTTTTGCATCTTTATCTATGTTATCCACATATGTGGATGTGAAATTGCCAGTGTTGGTTCATAAGCAGCAGGAGAGGTCTGCATTGGGGGATAGAGGGATTTAGCTGATGAGTGACTCATACCTCAGACCACTGGGCAGGTCAATGACCTGTCAGATCATCCAGCTCATGGCAAAGAGAGAGAAAGGGAGAGAGTACACAGAAATCCAGGAAATAGCCATGAGCTCCAAAAACAAACTAACCATCGCTATTCACTCCCACTCTGGTCTCTTATGGTAAAGTACTCTGACTCACTCTCTGAATGTTCCACCTGTAGCCTAATCACCTCATGTATTCAAGTTAAATTTGACAGTTTCTGCATAAATACAGTCCAACATGCTTATGATGCCATTCAAACAAACTGGATAGGTGCAGGAAATAAAGAGGAAATAAAGAGAACCTACACAGACAACTATTTACACAGTTTTATTTTGCTTTTTTTTTCACTGATTACAAATCTGTGTCCTCCATTTTGCTACAATGTCATTTGGGTCATGCTTTCCATCTTCTCATTTACATTTTTAAATCCTTCATTTAGATTTTCAGTCCTCTGAGGATTTATTTTTTTTCACCTGAAAATGCCTCCGTATTGGAAAATTGATCACTGAGTAAAATGATAACACCTACATCAAAAGGAGACACAAGGAGGAAAATGCTTTTTAATTTAAAGTTAAGGTGTAAAGGGAGAAAGGTTAGAAGGAAGCGCACT
Source organism: Heterochromis multidens (assembly GCA_015108495.1). Taxonomy (NCBI): domain Eukaryota; kingdom Metazoa; phylum Chordata; class Actinopteri; order Cichliformes; family Cichlidae; genus Heterochromis; species Heterochromis multidens. Next base: position 65,784 of record VUQS01045996.1, read on the forward strand.
GAATAAAGATTTGTTCTCCTCAGGAAGAAGTGATAAGGAGTGAATCATGCATTTTTCACTCCAGTAAATTTTAGAGCTCTAACACTTATTTTTATGAGCTCCTCTCCAAATTGTCAAATGTTTGCTCATGCAACTCATAATGCTTAAATGGCATTTGCTAAACATAAGACAATAATACTGCACGAGTGAAATAGAAGCATTGATAGTATAATTAGTTTTGTTTTTAAAAAGATGCTTCAGTGAAAGTTTACTGTGCCCTTGCTTAGACTGCTCTAGTTAATGATTCCCTCACCTGCCAGGCCATTGACTCTGCCAGACTACACCCTCTTTCTGTTGCCTAATCCAGTGTGTTTACATTCAAATGACAAGGTGTTCATTCGCTGTTTGAGGAAGTCCTTAGCCCCACTCTGTTGTTTGGTCCGCTAATCCAGCATAAGCTAGCAGCGTCAGTCAGCCATGGAGGCTTGAGGTGAGCATGAAGGCTTATGATGACCTGTCTGTGTTTGCCTCAGAGCACTGATGGCGTTTGTGCGCATGTGTGGCTGTGCGTGCGTGTGGCTGTGCGTGTGTGTGTGTGTGGGTTTGTGGGTGGGTTTGTGGGTGTGTTTGTGGATGGGTGTGTGGAGGGGGTTAATTGATTGACGGGTATATCATCTGTGGGATGTAATTTCCGATAAATAACATCATATTTCGCAGCATATACAGAGAGGATTCATTGAATAGAAGAAAAAAACAAGAGAGAAACGGGGCTTGTTACATGTGACAAAGGTCGTGACACAGATTGTCACTCACAACTCTGCATGTGCTGAGTTACCCAGACACAAGAGGTATGCAGCCGTGGGCACTTAACCTGCATGGGAGGATTTTGTGTATACTTGTGCGTGTGTGTCTATGTCTACAGCTCTGTCAGTCTCATAACGGCTCAGGGATATAAATGGATTTGGGCTGGTAGCCCAGTAGGGGGTGAACGGAGCAGATCGTCTGAAAGCCTTTACCTCAGCGCTACACACTTACACACACACACACACACACACACACACACACACACACACACACACACACACACACACACACACATACACACACACAGACAAAGTGCTCTACCACACTTGCACTTACACATGTATATACATACAGAGCCATTTCATTAAATAACTTCCAACAGCCCATAATTGACTTTGGTTTAATTCGATAGTGACCCTTAACCTCTCTCAAATATTTAGAGAGTAAAGTCTGTGTGATTGTCTTTTAATCTCTAAACGTGGAATGAATAATGTGTATCATAAATCTCAGCAAGAAGGCAATCTATTAAGGTGGTGCTAACCCCGTCATCTTTACTTTAGCTCATAAAAAAATTTGCATGAAAGGATTCCTTCCTGGTCAAGGAATAAAAATGAGCTTTTAGTGTTGGACTTAATCTGAAGTCAAAGCAGCAATAACTGTAAGGAGAGTTTGATGGGTAAAAGAAGGGACACTGCTACACATATAACCACTGATACTATCACAGAGACTCACTGTTTTCCCTGCTGTTGTCTTAGGAGGAGTGGCCTCCTCTCCCAAGTAGCCAAAGGGGATACAAATAAATAAACAACAATAATATTCATCTATCCATCCATTTATCTATTTTCAGCTTTTTCTAATATATGTGTCCAAGTTTAATTTCAACACAGTTTAAAAGTCTAGTGCATTCTGCAGCCGCTTATGATCGTGTTAGTTTATTTCATAACCTAGGGGACTTTGGTTAACACAGATAATACTTTATAGAAAAGGTCAGAAGCAACAAAAACCTTAATTGAAATATTGAGTAAATGTCGCTGATAGCTCTTCATACTTGTATCAAATATGCAACTGCTCTATTCAGCAGATGATTGTAGCAACAGTATGTGGCAAATAATGTTATCCTTTTTGATTTGGGCAAGAAAGGTGGCGTAGTTGTCACTCAAACAACTTTAAGCAGAGCTTAAAATGGTGTAAATTTTGAAACAATGCATGCAGACATTATGATGTGCCAACTTCACATTTCAACCAGTATAAACTAAATAAGCTAAACTTAGGGAGAAATAGTCCTGCCTCTGGCATGAATGAAGATAAAACTAATCTCATATGATAAGATAAACCTGAAAGCAGATTATATGTGTACAAAGGTTGACTTATCATCCTGGCACACACTTGAATGCCTCTTCAGTGTAGAGCATAGTAAGCATCTGACTGAGCCCCCCATCTGAGGAATCTCCAGGAGAATGTGTCATTCAGTCTCTAGCTGTCCTCTCCTCCTGAGTCTTGACACACTGCTGTGGCTGGATGTTTGATGCGAATGACACTTTGACAAAATGAATTCCCTACAAGTCTCTCTCAGGGAGGGTGCCCTTATGTCACAAAGTGTCAGGCTGTCACAACAGCAGACTGGGATGGGACTGCACCAAAGAGAGAGAGCTGTCATTGCTGTGGTTTCTTTGACACTGTGGTTTGATGATGTGGTAAAGGATCACGCGTTAACTGTTGATGCCCTCCATTTCTCACAACAAAGGCAAAACCACAGGAAAGCAATAATCTTGATTTCAAATGTAAATAGGAAAACAAAAGTGACAGTCAGTCGCCAACATAATTTACCAGGATCTTACACGCTGTGCAGATAAGATGGAACGAGCAGTGTTTTTTTGAATGTATCAAAAGGGAACAAATAAGGGAACAAATAAGTGCTGTTAGTTAATCACCACAAAACTTTTAGTGTTAAAAAAAAAAAAGAATATTTAATAAAACTGATCAAACAAAAAAGCCAGATAGTTTTAATAGAGTGTGGTGTTTGCATGTTCTCCCTGTGCCTGCAAGGGCTCTCTCTGGGTGTCCTGGCTTCCTCCCGCAGTCCAGTCATGCACATTCTTATTGTTGGATAAAAACAGTTAAGAATTATTGTACTATATTCTTGTTGTTGGATAAAAAGCATGCTTCTCACATTAACATATTAGCCTTGTTGCTTTTACCCTAAATACCCTGATTTTACATCATGATCAAAGCCCTAAAAACTGTGTCATTGTATAGGGAAGTAAAAAAGACATTGCCATCACTTTTGTTATGTTAGCAATATCTCGGAGCTAATTGACCAAATTACCTCGTCTTACTTGTGGTATATTCTGCTTTAGTCGTGATCATAAATTAACATAATTTTCAGATTTACAAGCTAATTTCATATTCTTAGATGGAAGGCTGTGTCCAAATGTCAAGCTTCTTATAATTCCTAATTTGTCCTTGTTTCAACCTTCTTAATTCACGAGAGCTGGGAGTAAATAGAAAAAAAAGAGTTGATTTCATTACGTAGCAGGGACACAGAGTTCACTCAGGGTTTGGTGGTAAATCCATTTGAGAAGGCTGCTGATAGTGGGTGTAATCTGTAGTTTTTGGACATTGAATTCATTCAGCTGTAGTGTGTGCTGTGAGAGGATCAGCTGTATACATGGACAGCATGAGTTACAGTGAGATGGGGAGATTTGTCCAGCTTCCTATAAAACTACATCTAACATCTTGCTGTATATGGGTTCATTAGAGTCAAATGGTACCACCATAGCCTAGAGCACCTCTCAGAGGCCACCAACTTCAAAGGCTTCCCTTTTGTTGATTTTGACTGGAGAAGAGCAAAGATGTTGACTGCTTGTTGGCAAAGTATGGTTTTCTCTATTGCCCTTAGCCTCAGAAGTAGGAGAGGATAAGAATCACTTATATGATTGAGCAACCTAAGACCATCAGGATTTTCTTTTTATTTGTAAAGATGTATGGTATATTGATCACACAGTTACAAAGGGAATACTGGAAAGATGATATTGCCTGTGAGAAATGAGCAAATATTTATTAGTGGCACAAAGACGTCTAAAAAGCAGACAGTAATAATAAATGATGAGAAACCTAATATGCTGCAGGGTATATTAGTGGCATAAGAAATATGGGCTTTGACTGTAATAAAAAGGCAGATGCATTTTGCTTCAGACATTTTTGAATTATTTGATCCATTTAGCCCTCTGCAGTTATTCTGTTGGAGGTAATAGAAGTACAACCTTATAGAACATAAATATTTAATAAAGGAAAATTGACATCTTTGACAAATAATATCATATAAACTTTATTGCTCTGACTTTTTGTTTTTACAGTCTGAGCACAATAACAACTTTGCTGTTGCTGTCGAATTCATTGTGTGTAAGCATAACCTGAAACTTTTAATAAGGTCATTATACTGATAGTGTGCATATAATTGGTGCATCACAAGTTTTTTTTCCCCCACTATTAGAATGCTGTTTGTGGATTCTGTTTGATGTTGTTTTTTTTTTGGTAACTTGAGTGCAAAAGGCCATTAATTTGTTGCACAGGACAGAGTGTATAATCTCTTCAACCAACCCCATACTTCCATTCCGGAGCTGATATGTGGGATGTCAATACTATCCTGCTCCCCATTCTCCATCTGTGTGACACTGAAACCCTTTGAGCATGCCAGTCTCTCAGGTCTCGTATGACGCCCCAGCTGGCTCAGTCCATGTGAGCTGCACGGCTGTAATCCCCGCCTAATCTGAGACAGCTTGGTGTGTAATTAAAGAATCCACTGTACATACATAAAGAGGTTGATCTGTATGTGGGAAAATGCTAACAGGTTACAGTATATGGTTCATATCAGACAGTTTGGTGTTTGTTTGTTTTTTTTTGTATACTCTGATATGTGTTTAATCTTTAGATTTCTACATAATTCAGCGTTTCTAGTGTTTCACGGCACTTGGAGTTGGTGGGGATCTCTCATGATTGGCCCACTGAAAACTCGCTGATTTTGTCAGAAGTCCCAAGTTCATCCTTTCCTCAGCCATGAACTGTGCTGACTGAAATGTGTGTTAATTTCACATTTGTGGTATAGCCACCACCATAAAACTTGCCTTTAACGGAATAGTCCAAGTAACAGATTAATATCAATGTCATGTTTCTGTGTCAAGCACAGAGTCATGCAGGAAAACACCTTAAGTAACATTGTTGACCTATCTATCTATCTATCTATCTATCTATCTCTGTATGTATATATATACACACACACACACACACGCGCACACACACACACACTCTTTATATTTCATGAAACCAAAAACACCCAGTGAGGTGCATATGTCTTGCAAAATAATTATCTTCAGTAGCACTTTATGTGACTATTTGAAGCCAAATATAGTGTAGTATGCACACTAGCAAGGCATTAAGCACAGTATGTGGTAGACGAAAACAATTAAGTAGGACAAATGGGAGAACCACAACAACACATTTCCTTTTAACGTTTTTCACTTCCCACATTGGCAAATCCAAACAAGAAGAAACTCTGTCTCACTACAGTCTCAGTGGACTCAGCAAGGGAAGCGTAGGCTGGAGCAGAAGTGGAGTGATTCTGCTTAGTGGCAGTGGGTAGACCAGATTTCTCTCTCCACCTAAAGTGCCATTGTATACCTGTGTTTTGCCACAGAGGTCCATACTTTTAATATTTCATCAGCAGTTGCTCCTAAAATTAGATTCAGGCTATAGTGTATCCAGTAAATTAAAATGGCCACATGTGAAACTTGAGATTCAAAACTAGGGTTGACATTATTTTTAGTGCCTGAATTTCTCTGCTGTTCTCTGAGGGTTTTTTTTTAGTTCATAGGCGCAGTTGCTCCATTAATATAAGTTGCTGCAGAGCAGTGTACTCCTTGTGGAGGAGGACGTCTGCTTAACTTGTGTTTAGATCTTGTCTTAATGAAGAATCTGATTTGAGTCATCAGAGTCTAGACTCACAATATAAAACACTACTCCAATATTTTCATGCCAGTTTGTAAATTATTCTCTTTTACTGTTTTTTTTTTTTTTTTTGGCTTGTATTGACTTAAGAAAACTGACCAGAATTTGACAAATTAAAGTGCATTGTTCAACAATAGTTTGGTGATAATTTATTCAGTCAAGCTGCATGTTGAAAAATAGCTGAAGTGGCAAAAATTTTGCTGGGTTCTCTAAAAAGCCAAAGTTAAAATAGGGCTTGATGTAGCATCTGCCTGGCATAACCTTCTGCTGCATCATTGTCATTGCTCCAACCACCTGCAGACTCTGATAGTTTTTTTAATCTCTTGAAGGGCTGGGGATTTTTATCATTCTCACAGAGTTAACTTTGTGCTGCTGAAAGTGGCCAGGCCAGAGCTGAGACTCCACGCATTAACTGTATACTCTGAGACTGTGTCAACGTGTATTTGTTCTTGCTCAGAGATGTGGGTTTACCACTTTTAATCACCTGGATTAACACAGTATATTACGCAAATTAAACGTGGGAGACCATGGTTTTATTTAGTCCTGTTAAATGTCAGAGGGTCCTGTGATGTCAGATCTGGGAGCAATTTGGTATTACTGTGTGGCATTTAGAGGCATTATTTCAAGCGAATTAATCAAATGCACCTTAGTCGGCCTCAAGCCTAAAACATTTGTGTGGGCGTGGTTTTGTCTATCTCTGTGTGACTGTGCCTTTTCTTTTTTATACATGTTGTGCCTCTTTACCACACCGTGTGTGTGTGTACGTGTGTGTAGCTTAAACTGTGAAATCTATGCATATCTCCCTTTAATGACTTATAGGTTACCTGGGGAAACGTGACCACTTTTAAAACATCTATCTGTCTTGAATAGATGTGAATGAGGAAATCTCTGTGGCTCTCCTACAGTATAATCTTAGAACTGATGTGTCAGAAACATTATTTCTTCAACATGTTGTGGACATCACTTGCAGGGGTTAAAGTGGGATTTGACAGGTGGGTGTAGCATTGCAGCAGGGGAAAAAATGACTTGCCTCAGAATAACTCCAAAATTGATTTGTACCGTGAGCTCCTATGGGCTTGTTTTCTCTGTGGCCAGTCAGTGTAACTAGCTGACCTATGCTGCTGCCATGGCTCTTTGTCAGTCAGCAACAGTCTGCAGTATATTAGCAGATGTTACATGGATTGTCATACTATCATGGTTGCTTTCCAGCTGCTATTCTTTGTACGCTAAAATAAAATTTATACTAGTTAAGTTATACTAAAGAGCCTCATCATTTAATTTATTGTCAAAGATTTCACAAACCAGATAGCTTCTACTACACTGCATGTACAGATCCACTGTTGGATTAAAAAAAATCTATAATTAATGACTTTACTTATGGAAATGTCATTTCCTGAGCCGGCGTTACTTTTTAAAGTCATCTCTCATCGTTTTTCTTGCTTCCATCTTTGTTTTTTAAAAGCCATCACACATTAATGTTAATAATGTATTATAATTGTGAAGCACCAGTAATTAACATGAAATCTGACCATGGGGTGACATAACATATACAGAGTGAGAGTGAGATGAAAGGTACACCAGGCTGCCAAAAGTAAACTCATTTGATATTATCTTGTATAATCTACCTATCAGATTTATTTACTTGCAGCAGGATTGTTCCAGCGCACTTTAACCCTGCTTGTTTGGTGCAACCGCTTGGCACTTGACTGCTAGATGAGGGTTGTTAGATGTACTAGGTGCTAAACCCCTGCAGCTGAGGCCAGCTCATGGGGCAAGGGGTGGAATTTAATGTTGCACTCGATTAATGTAGTAATATCCACCCGATGCCATTAATCGTGTGGCACAGATGTCACAGTGAAGCTGCATAGGTAAAGCTCTGCACATGCACAGTGGTTGAGAGTAGAGAGGATTTAATTTCCCACTTGCTGCATGAAGAGAATGTAACTGGGCTGCACCAGCTAGAATCACAAGTAAAGTGATGAATGATTTAGTCTGCTGTGATCCATAATTTTTGGACATAAGTGGAAAGATATCAGCTGTCATAACGTTTGCCTGGTTCTTTATTCCTGTTTAGACATTTTTATAGTTTCTCAGTGGTATTTCATATGTGAAAAAGGGCTAATGGGATGAATAGGGTAATGATACATCAGCTAACTGGGTTTGTTATAGGAGAAATCCTGTAGTCATGCAAATGGTGTTTTAGTGTCATGCTTTACATCAGACAAAACTTCTGAAAACCCAAAACTTCTTAATTTATTCGGTTCATTTTTTAAACTACAAAATCATGAAATTATTCTTTTGGATAGCTGTATTTAATAAAATGACACTGCAATAGTACAGCTGTGAAAGATGATAAATTATATGTGTAACTCTTGTTTAAGATTAAAAAAGTAAGCTGGAATGAAATGTTCAAGAAAACTATAGGGAGAGAGAACTTAACTAGGGTCATTGCAACATACGTTAATATCTCAATGCTCGAGGACACCAACAGTTAGGTGCATTTTGTATGTGTCTTTACAGCTGTGTTTTTAGTGGAAAATCAGCCTTTTCAATCTTATCTCGGTGCAGCTGCAGGTTTACCGGCAGCTCTTTCTTGAAAATTACGGAACTGTACTTCCGAAATGAATGGGAAATTTTATTTAGTTTTTGGGCTAGTTAATTATTTAAACAGTTGGCTATTTTCTTTTGTTCTTACTTGGTCGTTTTGATTCAAATGAAAGTTTCACACACACTCACATGCATTCTTACACACAAACAAGATCCCTTCCCCTCCCTTAGACAGGCCCGTCAGGACCCTGTGAGGTGTTTTGAATGCGAATGCAGTGCAGACATTTTGTCCATTAGCATGCCAGGCTGTCGGTCTTCATGCCGACTATCTTGCTGTCCGGCTAAAAGCTGTTCTTCTGTTGTGCACGCACAGTTTCAGAAGAGGTGTTTTCTTGCAGTAATCACAAATCTCCTCCTTTTGCAAAATCTCACTGCTATATAACAGTATTTATTGCAGTGCATCAGAGTGGGGCTTTATTTGAAGCCAACGATGGCCTCATCTCAATGTTGCCATAGCAACAAAATGTCCCGAAGTAGTCACTTGAGGGCTGGGGGGGGGGTTGCCCCTTCCTTGTGGGATTACCACTAGCAACAGAGGTGGACGCCACTCTGTCTGCTGTCTGTGATTGGTTGTGATGGACATCTCTATTACACCACAATTCACTCCCCACCATCACGATACCCTTCGAAATACAGCCACAATCAAGATAGAATAGCTCATCAGGGCTGAAGAATCTCAATCCTGCTACTTGATGGGGCTGCAATTAAGTGTCAGGGCCACTTTATAACCTCTGTGGCTGTCTGGGGAGGCAGATTGTTGCTTTGTGTCATGTGGCATAAAACAAAATCTAGATGGGTGGTGAAGATGAAGTGAAGTGAAATGAAATGAAATTCGAACCATACATGTTTTGTAAAAGCAGAATGTTCGGATAAAGGATTTAAAAAAAAAAAAAAAAGAATAAATAAAAAAAAAAAAAAAAAGACAAAAAAAAGGAGGA